>MCJB01049831.1:88310-105830 GCA_002018475.1 Nicotiana obtusifolia
CCCCCCCCCAAACAATGAACACACCGGTGCACGTACACACACCCATCACCTAGTGCGTATGTCACCCAAATATCTTCCATGTAAAGTAATTCTTAGGATTAAATACCCATTAATCCAAGTTTAGATGTTCTACTTACCTCAAGGCGTGCAACTCAGCACTCCAACAAGCCCTTGCCTCACGAATCGGCCTCCGAACGACTCGAATCTAGTCAATGCCATTAATAATAGATATAGTTAATCAATTCCAGAAGATAAAGCTAAGGTATTTAATCAAATAGGCAAAGTCAACCAAAAAAGTCAACCCCGGGTCCACACCTTGGAACCCGACAAAAATCACAAATTCCAAACACTCATTTAATTACAACTCCAACCATACTAAATTCATCTAATTACATCCACAAACCGACTCCCAAATCTTCAAATCTTACTCTCCAACAACATAATCTAAAATACCCAATTTCCACTTCAAAATCACATAAACTAGGTGTATTAATCAATGGGTAATCAATATTTATCAATAAAAATTATGAATCTTCACTTACCTCTGCAATTGTAGCAAAATGTCTCTCACAAATCGCCTCCAACCAAGCTCAAATATTCAAAATAAGAACAAAATGACCAAACCCTCATTTTAATACACTGCTCCGGCGATTCACACATGTGGTTCTGCAAGTGGGGTCCAAAAGTAACATTTGCGCTATAGCAGCCTCTAGCCCTTTTTGCTTTTATAGTCAAAGTTTCGCTTCTGTGAATCCGTTTCAGCGGATACCCATAGCATCTGTGGTCTATGAGCCGTTCAGCGTCTTCTGCATCTGTTGATAAGCGCATCTGTGCTACCGCTAATGCGGGTCCCCGTCCGTATCTTCAACCACTGCCCTCCCAAGCTTAACCACATTTCTGCAATGCATCCGCCGCTTCTGCAGCTTCACACATGCAGTCATAATCTCGCAGGTGCGATCACACCAACACCTAAAGCTTCAGCATTTCCTTAAGTCCAAACATCAATTCGATTTCGATCTGAATCACACCTGAGGCCCTCGGGACCCCGTCCGAATATACCAATAAGTCCTAAAAAATTATACGAACTTAGTCAAAGCCTCAAATCATAGCAAATAACATCAATCATGAACCGTACCCCAATTCAAGCCTAATGAAACTAAGGAACTTCAAACTTCTAAAACCAATGTCGAACCATATCAATTCGACTCCGAATGACCTAAAATTTTGCACAATAGTTCCAAATGATACAAATGACCTATTCTAACTCCCACAACATGTACTAAGATTCACCGGAGTAGCCAAAACTTGTGGAAATTTCCTCCAAAAGTTAGTTGTGAACTGTGCCCCTCGATTTGAGATTATAGAAATTAGAGTGCCATGCAGCCGTTGCTAATTTCTCGATATACAATTGAGCATATTGTTCTACTGTGTCTGTAGCCTTAACAGGTAAGAAGAGTGCTGATTTCTTGAGTGGATCCACAATCACGCACATCTAGTCAATTTTCCAAGGAGTGCGAGGTAGTCCTACCACAAAGTCTATATTGATCATCTCCCACTTCCATATTGGAATTTCTATTTTTTGTGCCAACACACCGGGCCTTTCATGTTCGGCCTTCACTTGCTGACAATTTGGACATCTTGCCACAAAGTCCGCTACATTCCTCTTCATATCATTCCTTTAGTAGACTTAGATCATGATAAATCTTTGTAGAGCCTTGGTGCACGGAATACCTAGAATTCTGAGCCTCGATCATGATTCTTTCCCCAAGACCATCTACATTTGGAACACATAATCATCCTTGGTAACTTAATGTACCATAATCCATGCCTAGAGAAAAAGCCGTGGTCTTATGTTTATGAATCCCCTCCTTCAACTGTACCAATAATGGATCACTGTGTTGCTTCTCCTTGACCACCACAACAATCATCCCTCCTTGACTAGAGTCCGCAAGACGAACTCCTAAAGTAGCCAACCGATGAACCTCCTGTGCCAACGGCCTTTGATTTTCCTCCAAGTGAGCCAAACTACCCATACATTTCTGGCTAAGAGCATCCGCCACAACATTAGCTTTCCCGGATTATATATGATATCGATGTCATAGTCCTTGAGTATCTCAAGCCATCTTTTCTACCTCGGATTCAATTCCTTCTGCTTGAAGTATATTGAAGACTCTTATGGTCCGTGAATATATCCACATGGACCCCATGTAAATAATGACGCCAAATCTTCAATGCAAAAACCACCACCGCAAGCTCTAAGTTATGTGTTGGATAGTTCTTCTAATGATTCTTGAGTTATCTAGAAGCATAAGCTATAACCTTACCATGTTGCATCAATACTCTTGGAAGCTGTTTTCACAAGCACTTGACTACTGGAACTTAACCGCCTTCTTTGTCAATTTAGTCAACAGAGCGGCAAAAGTAGAGAACCCTTCTACAAATTTCACATGCAAACACCCCGACAATCCTCTCAACAATTCCATATGAGCCAAAAGAAACATTACAACACAATATAACAACTCGCGCCACATGTGCTCATATACCACACTATTTCCATAACAACAATTCCAATACCACAACCACACATAGCTCATAGTTCAACAACACCGAGTACAACAACAATGACAATAACACGAGAGTACGGCAAGTAATCAACATAAGAATTTCAACAACACAATGTAGCAGAAGGATAAGCTCAACACCACAGAGATAACAAGTAATAATTACTTCAAATAAGAATAACTCAATGATAAAACCAGGAACTTGTTTAGAAATAACGTAATGAAAGGAACATATGAGTTTGTCGCCAGGACTTTGACCAAATAGGATCGTCCAGTTCCTATAGAACCTATCACTAAAATACCCCCAGAGGAGGATAAGGCTAAGCGGAGTGAAAAGGGTTTTCCATGAGATGGAAAATGAATACTATTTTCCCCAAATGAAGTTTGTGAATAAGTGATTGTCTGATAATGAGCAAGGAATATCCGTCTTTATGCTAAGCAGGATGGATTGAACTCAAAATTCATTAGCTTCTTTTTATGAATGTCAACTAAGAATCGTCCCATGTCGAATACAAAAACAAAAAACTCAAACTTGGTCATAATATATCATATGAAGCTACTCAAGACTTTAAATAGTTGAAAGGAGCATAAATGTTCAAAACGACAAGTCGGACCGTTACAATGACTATCCTCGATGGAGTAGTGACAAGGTTCAAGTCATATGATACTCACTAGACAAATAATATATGTAGTAAATATATCAAAGAAACTGACAACAGATATATAATTGAAAACAGCAACAACAATCTCTTTAGAAAGTGACAACTCAGTGTAGTAAAACCTAATCTCTTGTCACAAAACATCAAATTGAGGCGAGGCATTTGATTACACGTCAAAACTACCACTACCTCATATAATTGCAAAATGGAAACTTTCAAAAATAGTTATGTAATGGAAATATCAACCCCGTCTCAACACAATCACAACAACCAAGAAAGACACCCCGAAATATGACATAACATTATCAACAATGCCACCCTTATTCTGCCGCATGTGCACATAACAATAAAATGCCTCCCTTATTTCACAACATGAGCGTTTAGCCACCCTTATCTCGCACGTGGGCAGCCCCGGTTGAGCATTTAACCCCGAAACTACACGTGCCGGTGTAAGAGTGGTTGAGGGGTAAGATCCCCCTGTTGATGTGATGAGATAGTTTTCCCTTATATGGGATGCGATTGATGTGTTGAGATATTTCCCCTTATATGGGATGAGATTATTTGTCACGCCCTTGACCTCGGGGAGCGCAACAGGCGCTCCACTGAGATAACCCGTCTGAGCAAGCCTGCTAGATTTCCTTCTACCCAACTCGCCCATAAATGAAGAGAATATATATTTCATTAATTAACACCAAGAGGATTCACGAACAACACTAATTCCATTACCATTAGTTACTTCATTTATAACATCTCAAAATACCTACACTTTCATAGTTTTAAGTGGAACATGTAGTGCACATACGACATTACTAGCTTGACTTTCCCAATACCAATACACAACCCACACTGTGTCTATGGAGCCTCTAATAGATACAAAAGACTACAATGATAGTGCCGGCAACAAGGCTCTGGCTATGCCTCAAAACATAATACACACGGAACAATAGATGCACGACCCTAAAATTAAGTGGGGCTCACTAAGTCAACTGGGAAAAGAGTGTACCGCTATCACTGGTCAATGCCTCCCGCTGTGAAACCACCTACATCCATTAAAGATGCAGCGCCCCTGGAAAAAGGGACGTTAGTACATGTCAAATAGTACTAGTATGAAAACCAAAATACCTATTCAAGGACTTGGAAATACAACATGAATATGATGAATCATGGTAACGATAAAAGGGATTAGATAGTTGTTAAAGCCATAGAAAATTACTTATGAGCTATCAATAACATTTATCAATTTTAAATCGAGGATCCTTTGTAACCACCTTCATAAAGCGGCTCCACCGCGTCACCCAATATACGCGGGACCATAAACTCTACACTAAGTGGCCCTGCTGCCTCACCTCAATGTATGCGGGTGGAGGTGTAATCACAATACCACAACTCTACACAAAGAAGACCTGCCGCTTCATCCCAATGTATGCTGGAGGAGGTGCAACTACAATATCACAATCTCTATACAAAGCGACCCTCCCCCCACACCCCCAATGTATGGGGGTAGAGGTATAACTATGATATCACAATCTCTACACAAAGTGGCCTTTCCTCTTTATCTAAATGTGTGCGGGTGGAGGTGTAACTACAATATCACAATCGCTACACAAATCGGCCTTATCGCCTCACCCAAATGTATGCGGGTAGAGGTGTAATCAAGATATCACAATTTGTATTCTCAAATGATATTGGTTTGTAAAAAAAGGTTTCCTTTCAAGTCATACCAATTGGCACCTTTGGCCTTAACAAGAATATAAGTTCGTAAAATATCGTTATATGGGAATAAGGAATTGATCACATAGATTTCGTACCAACCTTTCTCCCAAAAGGGGGTATGACAGAATTAAGTTAAAAATAGAGAATCATTAACACATGAGGGTTCTAACATGTTATGCCAATCAAGAATCAATTTTATTAGTTTGAATATCCCAGATCAATAGTGTTCGAAGTTCGTACTTCACACGATGGAGTTTTGTAAGAATACGGAAATTCTAATACCAAAAAAAGAGTATAGCCTTAATACCTTGAAAGAGCTTTTTGTAGTGCAACATAATGTCCCAACACTCCTAACGATGCCAACCTATAGAGGAGGAGAAAATTACAAGCACGATTAGAGGAATTCGCATGGCAAGGGCTGTTACAACTATGACCTGACCTTTCCCTCAACTAATTCAACAACAAAACCACCCAAGATTTTTCAACAACTTCCCCACAATCCTTGTTAGCTTATGCATGTGATAAATATACTCTCACCACCCATAATCAACCCAAATCCGAAATTGAAGAATTGGTGGAGGAAATTCTTATCTTTTTGAAGCCCTAGCAAGTTCCTTTTGATGAAATTCAAATGTTTGATCAAAGTAGAGTAGTGAAATCCTTAGTCCTTCCTTTCCTCTCGCTAGAATAGCTCTCTCTCCTCTCTCTAAAATGTATGGTCATCCCCCAAAAATGAACCCTCAAGCTAGATACACGAAATGGGGGGTCGGGTAATAAAATTGGAAAAATAAAGCCCCAATACAGATATGCGGTCGCATATGTGATAGCCTAAAACTTTTGTGGTCCACAAAATCAGGCCAAATAATCGATTAGTAGTATTCCTGAGATTGCCAGAAGAACTTCCCCCTCTTGAAAAATTACTAATTAAACAAAGGGGGTAACTTTTTTTATGAGGATAGGGACTTTGGGTTGGTGTGAAGTGTGCCGCACTTTGGGTACAAGATTGGAAATTCCATTCTCTTTTTTACCATCTAAAATCGAAGAAAAGAAAGAAGGGCAAGAAACAAATAAAGAGATAACTTTTTTTTAAACTTTCTTTATTTTCGACCGCATAATGGTCCTTTAGAACTAGGCATTTCTACTTCACTCTACGACAGATCTACGATCCGCAGACCAATTCTGCGGTCGCATAATAGACCTTAGAACCTCCTTCAGAAATTTCTCATGCTGGTTCGGCGATGTGATCTGTACCCCGCAAAGTGGTTATGTGGCCGCGTAATGGGCCGCATAATGGTCCTCAAATTTTGCAATCTTTCTGCTTCATTCTGTGACCAATCTGCGGCCTGCAAATTGGTTATGCGGTCGCATAGTGGACTACAAAATTGCCATGTTCTGCAACAACGCACTAAAAAACCCATTAGCTCACCTCGACACCACAAAACCTCAGGTTCAAGGTGAAATTTCACGAGGCCTTATATTATTGCTAGCGATATGTGATGTGATGTCGAGGAACATGTCACTGTGGTGAGACGGCTTAGCCGATCGAGCTGAGATTGGACGCCATGCCACGCACATGGTGGTGTTGTCAAGCTTCAGAAGATAAAAGAGGCATGAGATAAATAGGGGAATGGGGCTACCATAAACAGAACAACAGGCCGAATTATTACATCAGCATGAGATCTTTACCGTACGATTGGGTCTATTGTTGTGCACATGGGGTGAAATAATGTAAGGTCAACAGAGGTGCCATGGTCAATCTTGATTACAAGTCTTGAAAGCTTCTTTCTCAAGCATTTGACCACTGAAATTTAGCTTCCATTCATTCCACTTTAGTCAAGGGAGAGAAAACAGAAGAGAACCCCTCCACAAATCTCCTAAAATATCCAGCTAAGCCCAATAAATTGCAAATATCTATTAGAGTTGTAGGTCTAGGCCAATTTTTCATGGCTGGAACCTTTTAAGGATCAATCTTGATTCCCTCACTAGAGACAACACGATCCAGGAAAGTTACGAACTCGAGCCAAAATTCACATTTCGATAACGTTGCACACAACTTGTGCTGATACAAAGTTTGCAAAACCTCACCGAGATGATCGACATGGTCCTCTCATCTTTGGGAATACAGAAGGATGTCGTCAATGAATACTATCACAAATGAGTCAAGGAAAGCCTTGAAGATTAGATTCATAAGATCCATGAAAGTTGCTAGAGCATTCGTTAGCCCAAAAGACACCACAGAAAGTCAAGGTGCCCATATTGGGTCTTGAAAGCTATTTTTAGAATATCCTTCTCCCTTTCCTTTAAATGGTGATACCCCGACCTTAAGTCAATCTTGTAGAAGAACTTAGCATCTTGTAACTAATCAAATAGGTCATCTATCCTTGTAAGTGGGTACTTATCCTTGATGGTTGACCTTGTAGACCTGTCGATAGTCTCTGCGAATCCTCTATGACCCCATCATTCTCCTGACAAAGAAAATCGTTGTGCCCCAAGGAGAGATACTTCATTGAATGAAACCCTTCTCTAGCAAGTCCTTTAACTACTCGTCCTTTAACTACTCTTTCAATTCCTCCAATTTGTCGGAGCCATGCAATAGGGTGGAATTGAGAAAGACCGTTTACCAGCAAAACATCGATTCCAAAGTCAATCTATATCCTCTCGATTAGTTATCTCATGTAATTTATTCTTTAACTGTTCATGGATAAGGATAGATAGTAGGAATGAAGTAGGATTTCTTGACTGGGTCACCTCGGTCGAGCGCGGACCTCGTTCCCCTAGTTCGTGGCATGATAATATACTCATCTCCTCGCTTATGTACAAACCCCAACATGTAGCAAACATTATCATTATTAGGATAAATTCCCTCAAACAAAAGATAAGAAATGCACATACCACATACCGAAACAAGTTCAATAACCCAATGTCATTGTCCTTAGAAATACTCTTCAAAACGATCAAAACCTAGTTAAAAGTCATATAAGGAAGTCAAAAAATTCTAAAGGAAACATCCCAAAGAAATAAAGGTTCGATCTTTTGATGAAATCACAAAAGTCGACAAAAGCCAACCCAAACCTACATGGTACAAATCTTCAATAGAGACTGAATCCCGATGTGGAATACTTTCCCGACTCAAAATATATAACTAGTTTCAAGATCAAACCTCTAATCAAGGTCTAAATCTATAAAACACACTATCTTAAGTTACTACCCAAAAATCTTATTTGTACTCTTTCAAATCCTAGATTAAAGGGGGAAAGTCATTGGGGATAATTAAAATTATTCAAAATAAAGTGAAAATCACTAACCCCTGATGCTGGGAAGAATCCTCTCAAAAATGGCCTCTAAACGAAATCTAAGTCTTAAAAATAAAATAAACTGAGCTTATCTTTGAGCCTCCCTTTTCACCAGCTGAAGATATTGCAACTGCGAACTTTTATTCACAATTGTGATGCCCGCAAATGTAATTCAATAGTCAAAAATGCGAAGTGCCACCTGAGTCACTAGAGTCACAAACATCGACGGGAAGTAATGACTCGGCTGGTCGTTTTGAGTACTTTAGCCCTGTTCTCCTATTTGATGTTTTCATATGTGTATTTGTGGTTACATGACTTGCCGGGTGGTTGTTTTGGTTTCAGGAAGGTTTCGGAGTGAATTGGGGACACTTAGTCCCAAGGTTGGAAGCTTAAGTAGTAAAAGTTGACCAGAGTTTGATTTTTGTGGATTCGTATAGTGATTCAAATGGCTTCGTATAGTGATTTTGGGCTTATGCGTATGGTCGGATTTGATTTTGGAGGTCCCTAGGTTGATTTGGTTATATTCGATGAAAGTTGTAAAGTTAAAGGTTTGGAAGCTTGATAGGTTAGATTGGGAGTCGAATTTGTTGATATCATGTTCAGATTTTTGTTCTCGACAACGAAATAGGTCCACTATGTTAATTGTGACTTGCATGCAAAGCTTGAGGTCATTCAGAGATGTTTAATTTTTGTTTTGTGTATGTTTTGAATTTGAAAATTTGGATTAAGTCCTTAGGCTTGACTTATGGTGCGATTTGTGATTTTGATGTTGTTTGGTGTGATTTGAGGCCTTGAGTAGGTCTGTGATATGTCTTAGGATTGGTGGGGAATGTTTGACGGGGTCCTAGGGGCTTCGGGGGAGTTTCAGATTGAGTTCGGACCATTTATGGACTTAGTTGTATTGATGAAGATTCAGGCTTGTGGCGTTTTCGCATCTACGGGGGGCTTGGCCGCAGATGCCGAGCCGCAGGTGCAGGCGTTTGAGTGCAGATGCAAAGAGGAGGCTCGCAAAGGAAGTCCACAAATGCGGACCATGAAGTGCAGGTACAGTCCGCAAAAGCGCATTTGTAGGTGCTAAGAAATGATCCGCAGGAGCGGATGATCAGGGGATTACTTGTGTCTGCATCTGTGGAAGGCATTGTAGGTATGACTATATGGACCGCATGTGCGATTTTTCTAGACGGGATTTAATGTGGAGGGTTTAACCTTTCTTTCTCAATTTTTGAATTGCTGAACTCGGTTGAGGGCGATTATTGAGGGGTTTTCATTACAATTGAAGGGGTACGTCATCTCCTCTTAATTTTGGTGTTAGTTATTGACTACCCATTGAATATTATACCTAATTTATACGCATTTAAGGTTGGATTTTCGGGGTTATTTTTACTACGTTATTGTAGAGTGATATTTGATGGATGGAGGGTCGATTTGAGGTTGGAATTGTATGAAACACATATAGTTGGACTCGTATCGGAGTGGGTGTTCGGAACATATGAGTTTGGTTAGGTTTTAAAGTGCGATCATGGGTTGTGTTTTAGGGTTAACTTTTTAATTTTGGTTACAGATCTTTGCTTTATCATTTGAAATCTTTTCCTATGGCTTTATTGATGACATCGAGTTTTTTAGGTAGATTCGAGTCTTCCGGAGATTGATTAACGCGGGAAGGCTTATTACAATAGTGATTCGGCTTGCTTGAGGTAAGCATCTTTCCTAAATATGGTTGAGGCACTATTTTCCTGATTCATTTATGATAGGTACGTGCCACGTGGTTGAGCACAAGTGCGTGAACCAGAGTTTTTATCCATGTTCGAGAGAGTGCTTAGGCAATCATATGCCTTGATTTATTTCTAAGCTTTATCTGTAATGTTTCTCAAATTTTTAACCCTGTTGAGAGCTTTTTTAACTATGTTTGACATTAAATAGAGGTTAATCTCCTGACTAAACCTTATAATTGCTATATTGTAATGAAATTCCCTGATTTGAGATATGATAGCACACTTTACACATGAATACACTTTAGCATATCAGTTATACAAATCAAGGAGTATGAAGTTTTATATTCATTGATGATGTCCATGTATCCTCGTATATTCGTTGTCTATGTGATATGGTTTCGGCTGGTAGACTATGATCAGGTCGGGCATATTGTTTTTCTTAGCAGGTGAAAAGGACGGGCTGATTGTAATGTTGAGCTTGTGACCACGCCAGGTAGATTGTGTTGTTGAGCCTGTAACCACGCCTAGCGAATTATGATTATTGCACGTGAATATGCCAGGTTGCATGTGGATATGGATCCATCCCCCTAGGGTCACCCTCTCATGTTTCTTCTTAATGGTGTACACGCGGATTAAGGAAAACTGATAAGTGGTTTGGTACGGTTATGGAGATTGAAAGAAAAATCTGGCCATTGTCTGTTTGGTTATTACATTTTATCTTTACTTGCAATTTCCTTAGTTGTTTACATGATTTAATTGCTTATGCCCTGACAAGTTGGTATCAGAGCCCTAGGTTCATAGGTTCTAGGGGTCATGAGCAAGTTTAGTACAATCTTTCGAATCGGATTAGACACGTCTGTGCTTATCATCAAGTGGCTACCGAACTGTTAGGTCAAGGAGGGGCTCGCACTAGGAAGTCCCGACGTAGAGGCCGAGGATGGGCTCGCAGTACAACGAGGGAAGCACCTATAGAGCAACTAGTCGCTCCAGTGGAGGTGCGGGTTCTGGATACTGTTGAGCCGATGGGACCAGCCCAGACACTGACGGTACATATTTTGATACCTTGTCTTCAAGGTGCCTTAGATCATATCTTGTGTGTGTGCCTGATCTTGACTCAGCAATTACCATACCCTTTGCACAAGCTATCTCACAGGCTGGGGAAGGAGCCTAGACAACCACCGCCCGTACACCAGAGCATCTAACTCCAGGGTATCAGACACCAGGGGTTTTACTGTTTCTGCCAGTTGTTTATGCTCGGGCTGAGGTTGGTCCACCTATCACATATGAGGAAAAAAATGGTTGGAGCGATTTAAGAGGCATGATCCTCCAGACTTCAGTGGAGGAGAGTCAGAGGATGCTCAAAATTGTTTGAATCAATGTCATCAGATTCTCTGAAAATCGGGTAATAAGGACATTAATGGAGTTACATTTACTACTTTTCTGCTGACTGGTGCAGCCTACAGATGGTGGTAGATCTCTAAGACAGGAAAGCCAGCTGGCGCAGCACTACTTACATGTCATGAGTTCTCAGTTCTCTTCTTAGAGAATTCTGTTCCATAGACTCGTAGAGAGAATTTAGGTAGGGAGTTTTTAGAAGCTACGCTAGGAGGGCATTATAGTGACTCAGTATAAGTTAAGATTTTCAGATTTGGCATCTCATGCAGTATGGTTGGTTCCCACAGAGAGGGAAAAGATCAGTAGGTTCATTGATGGCCTCAACTATGGTCAATGTTACAATTTGGCTTGAGAGGCCGAGACGGATGATAGGTTTGATCAGCTGGTTGAGATTGCTAGACGTTTGGAGCAAGTTTGTAGGCTTGAGTGTGAGCAGCCGGAGGCCAAAAGGCCTCGTAGTTCTGGTTGTTTCAGTAGTGCCTCCTCTGGAGGCAACTCACAGTACAATGGAGGTCGTCCTTTTAGACTCGTGTAGGCAGCTCGTCAGATTCCTCATGGTTCATTAGTTAACCACCACTTATATAGTGCTCGTAAATTCAATCATTATTCAGTGCACTGCTGGCAAAGAGTTCATATAGTGCTCCATTTGCTCAGGGTTCCACAAGCAGTTCTTTGGGATATCTGGGTTATCAGCCTTATAGGAGCGGTGGTTACGGATGTGGGGACATTATTCATCTCAAGAGGGATTGCCCCATACATTTGAGTAGGGTTCCATAGAAGAGCTCACAACCTATGATTTCAGCAACAACATCTACCCGACCCGCACAGCCAGCTAAGGGTGGGGCTCATACATTTTGAGGTCACCCTAGATGGGGGGCCAAATTAGGTGAGTTACTAAACATTTCCAACCAGGCCAGAGGTAGTTGCTTCTGATGCCTTGATCATAGGTATTTTTTCAGTATGCCACAAGAAGTCTTCACTGTTATTTCACTCTGTTCCACTTATTCATACGTGTCATCATACTTTGCTTATTATTTTGATATGCCTCGTGATTCTTTAGATATGTATGTTTATGTGTCTACACCGGTAGATGATTCTACTGTGGTGGACCGTGTATATCGGACGTGTTTGTTGACCATTGGGAGTTACAAGACGAGAGATGATTTCTTATTGCACAACATAGTAGACTTTGACGTGATTTTAGGCATGGATTGATTGTCACCATATCACGTTACTTGTGATTTTCATGTTAAGACCGTGACATTGGCTATACCAGGGTTGCCGATGTTAGAGTGGAGAGGCTCCTTGTATCATGTTCCCAGTAGAGTGATTTCATATTTGAAGTCTCAACGAATGGTTAAGAAGGGGTGCTTGGTGTATTTAGCCATTGTTATGGATGTTAGTACTGATACTCCTACACTTGAGTCAGTTCCGGTAGTGAGGGAGTTCCCAAATGTATTTCTTGTACACCTGTCGGGCATGCCATGCAACAAAAATATTGATTTCGGTATTGATCTAGTGCTGGATACTCAGCCCATCTCTATTGCACCGTATCTCATGGCACTAGTAGAGCTGAATGAGTTGAAGGAACAATTATAGGAGTTGCTCGATAAGAGTTTCATCAGGCCTAGTTTGTCACCTTGGGGTGCACCGATACTATATGTGAAGAAGAAAGATAGTTCTATGAGGATGTGCATTAACTGCAGGCAGCTGAACAAAGTAACTACCAAGAATAGGTACCCACTAATATGTATTGATGATTTTTATATCAGCTTCAAGGTTCTAGTGTATTCTCGAAGATATATTTGAGATAAGGGTCCCATCAGTTGAATATTCGGGATTTACATATTCCTAAGACGGCTTTCAGGACCCGTCATGGTCACTAAGAGTTTCTTCGGGCTGACCAATTCCCTAGAAGCTTAAATGCCCTTGACGAACAATGTATTCTACCCATATATTGATTCATTCATCAAAATTTTCACTGATGATGTACTAGTGTATTCTTAGCGCTGAGAGGATAATGAGCAGCACTTGAGGATCGTGCTCCCGACATTGAGGGAGAAGAAGCTATATGCAAAATTCTCCAAGTGTAAGTTTTTGCTAGACTAGATGGCATTCTTGGGCCATGTGGTATCCACTGAGGGGATTATGGGGGATCCGAAGAAGATTGAGGCAGTTCAGAGTGGCCCAGACCGTCTTCTGCTACTAAGATCCGGAGTTTTCTTTGTTTAGTCGGGTATTAATGATGTTTTATGGAGGGGTTCTCATCTATTGCATCCCCATTGACTAGATTGACACAGATGGGTGACCCATCCAGCTGGTCTAATGAGTGTGAGGAGAGCTTTCAGAAGCTCAAAGCAGCATTGACTACATCTCCAGTTCTCGTTTTGCCTTTCGGCATTAGGTTCTTACACAGTCTATTGTGATGCTTCATGGGTTGGCATTGGATGTGTTTTGATGCAAGAAGGTAGAGTTATTGCTTATGCTTCGCTTCAGTTGAGCCTTATGAGAAGAACTACCCTTTTCATGATTTGGAGTTGGCAGCCATTTTTCATGCGCTTAAGATTTGGAGGCATTATCTTTATGGCAAGTCATGTGAGGTGTTCAAATATCGCAGGAGTCTCCACCATTTATTCAAGAAAACTGATTTTAACTTGCGGCAACGAATAGGGTTAGAGCTACTAAAGGACTATGATCATCATTCTTTATCATCCAGGGAAGGCCAATGTAGAGGCCGGTACTTTGCGTTGAGTAGGAAGGCTGCGAGCATGTGGATTCATGCTTATATTTTAGCTGGGAGAGACTGTTAGCCTTGTATATTCAAGATTTTGCCAATCGGTTTGTGAGGTTGGATATTTCAAAGCCTAGTTGGGTCCTTGATTATGTGGTTACACAATCTTGTTTGTTTGAGCGCATCAAGGCACACGATGATGGTATAACACGATGATGCCAATGAGGTTACTATTAGTGATGATGAGGTATTGAGGTCGAATATTTGTTCCAAATGTGGATCAGTTGCGAGAGTTGATTCTGGAGGAGGGTCATAGTTCGCGATATTCCATTCGTCTGGGGGCCTCGAAGATGTTCCATAATTTGAGGCAGCGCTATTAATGGTGATGGAACAAGAAGGATATTGTTGAGTATGTTGCTCATTTTTTGAACTATCAACAGTTGAAGTCGAGCATCTGAGACCCGGTGGTTTGCCTCAGACGCTTGATAATTCCAGAGTGGATATGGGAGCTTATCATTATGGATTTTCTAGTTGGGCTTCCACAGACCTTGAGGATATTCGATAGAGTGTAGGTTATTGTGGATAGACTGACCAAGTCTACACATTTCGTTCCAGTCATGACTACCTATTATTCATAGCAACTGGCTCAGATTTATATTTGAGAGGTTGTTCGCCTTCATGGTGTGCCGGTGTCTATTATCTTTGATCTAGGCATGCAGTTTACATTGCATGTTATTGAGAGTAGTGCAGTGCAAATTGAGCACATAGGTTGAGCTGAGTACGACATTTCATCCCCAGACAAATGGGCAGTCCGAACACACAATTTAGAGTTGGGAGGACATGTTACGTGCTTGTGTGATTAATTTCGGATGTTCATGGGATCTTTTTCTTCTGTTAGCTGAGTTCACCTACAAAAACAGCTATTAGTCAGGTTCGGGAAGATGGGAATGTTGAACCCTATGTATATTTGTCCTTTTGAGGTTCTTGAACGAGTTGGAGTTGTGGCCTACATACTCGCTTTGCCACTTAGTCTATCGGGAGCTCATCC
Source organism: Nicotiana obtusifolia (assembly GCA_002018475.1). NCBI lineage: Eukaryota > Viridiplantae > Streptophyta > Magnoliopsida > Solanales > Solanaceae > Nicotiana > Nicotiana obtusifolia. The sequence goes on from MCJB01049831.1 coordinate 103,423, forward strand.
AGTGTTTCTTATTTCTATGGTCCAAAAGAAAATATATAAGGATCTGTCACATGTTTTGGACTTCTACGCGATGCAGTTAGATGGTGATTTGACGTATGATGTAGAGCCAGTGGCCATTTTGGATCGGCAAATTCGAAAGTTAAGGTCAAAGAATATAACATCATTGAACTTTCATTGGAGAAGTCAACCGGTTGAGGAGGCTGCTTGGCAGACCGAGAAGGGGATGTAGAGTAGATAAACTTTTTGATACTCCACGTATGATTCTAGACCCATGAGAGGACGAATGTTTGCTTGAGAGGGGGTTAATGTAACGAACGCCAGTCATTTTGAGTACCTTAGTCCCGTTTCCACTATTTGATGTTTTTACATATGTTTATTTATGGTTATGTGCTTGCCGGGGTGGTTCATTTTGTTTCGGGGAGGTTTCCGATTGAGTTGGGGACACTTAGTCCCAAGGTTGGATGCTTAAGTTGTAACAGTTGACCGGAGTTTGATTTTTATGTAGACGGCTCCATAACGAGTCTTGATGGTTCCAATAGCTTTGTATGGTGATTTTACACTTAGGCATATGGCCGGATTTGGTTTTGGAGGTCCCTACGTCGCTTTTGTTCTATTTGACGAAAGTTGGAAAGATAAAGATTTGGAAGGTTTATAGGTTTCACTAAGAGTTCACTTTGTTCATATAGTGGTTGGGTTTTGGTTTTGGGAGACCGAATAGGTCCACTATGTTATTTTTGTCTTGCATGCAATGTTTTGAGGTCATCTGGAGTGGTTTAGGCTTGTTCAGCGTATGTTTTGAATTTTGAAACTTAGATTAGCTCCTTAGGCTTGAATGTCAACAATTAACACTTCACCTCAATGTGATAACGATTTTCACAACTTCAACACCAATAACTCAATAGTGAGAGAGATAATGTATAACCATGATATTAATTAAGAATAGATATTAATGGAAGAGATAACATGTAACGATGACTTCAAATAAGGATAATCCATAATGAAAGAGATAACATGTAACAATGACTTCAATAATGACAAATCAACAATGGATGAACCAACATGTAACAATGATAAACAATAGCAGAGATAACATGTAACAATGCATGAAGCAACAACTTCAACAAGGCATATAAGGAAAAACAACAAGTAAGAGGTAGAACAAGTGTTAACAAAGCCATTTAAGGCAAGTAAGGATAGACCAACACAAGGAAGAGTACATTGACTATGAGAATATAGAACATGATATGACAATTCAATTCAATTAGGAGTGGGCATAATATTGACCGAACTGAAAAAACCGGCCGAACCAAAAATTTCGTTTTGTTCGGTTTCGATTTTTCGGTTTATTCGGTCAGTTTGCGGTTTATAATTTTGAAAGGTTTGGTGTTTGGTTTGGTGATAGTATTTAATGGTTCGGTTTTCGGTTAAACCAAAAAACCGAATTTTTTTACGTTCCCTGTCCAGTTTTTTTTTTCCAAAAGAAACTTGTTCGGCTTTAGATGGAATGCCATGGTTTTGTTTGCGTGCTGCATGCACCATTTTATGTTCCTAGCTGTGAAAGATTACATTATCCAGCAAAATATTCTCAAAAAGAAGAAAGAAAATTTGGAGGAAGTATTTCTCACACTTGCAGTACGATCAAATATACCATCTACATCAAAGAAGAGTGCTCCAGGAATGTGTGCAACCTGTTCAAATAGAAGTAAAAGCATGCTCCAAACCACATATTTGAAAAAGAGAGAGAGAGATGAACAAATAGGATGGTGCAGCTTGGGAGTAGAATGGTTTCTTCTGCAAGGATTAAGCAAATAAGGAACATTTCTTTCACTAACAAACTAGAAACATACTTGTCAACTTTCAATGGCAATTGAAGTTGACAATCTACAGGACAAAGCCACGTGATAATGCTAACATGATATTTACAAGTATTTGTCACGGAATTCAAAGAAACAAATCCCTTTTATCAAGAACTTACTACCACTCATGTTGACATGTTAACTAAGCAAGTAGAATTAAGTGCAACTGAAATTGTAAAAGAATATTTCTTTTGTTTTTTCCTGTCAACAAGTATTTGATGGGATTTCTTATTTCTTTTGTCTTTTTCTGTCAACAAGTAATTTATTTTCGTTATTTCGTACTATTTTTTCTGTGGCTTGAAACCGAAAAATCGAACCAAACGAAAGTTATTATGGTTCGGTTTTGGTTATTAAAATCACAAACCGAAAATCAAATAACCCGAACCGAAATTCTACAAAACCGAACCGAACAGACCAATGCCCACCCCTAGGTCAAATACCAAATATAACCCACGTACCCACTCGTCACCTTGCGTACACGACTTTCATATAGCACAAATGACACAATCACTCCCACATACTAAGGGGTAGTCCCCCCCCCCCCCCACAAAG
>MCJB01049831.1:105850-198924 GCA_002018475.1 Nicotiana obtusifolia
CCCCCCCCCCCCTGCCCCACAAAGTTAGGCAAGATCATACTTCAACTAGGTCAACCTAACCCTCGGAAATAGTTTTCCACCCCAAAATTCACCTCCACATGGCTCAAATCTAACAAAAGTTGACTTAATATCATCAAACAATGCAAGGGAAAAGAATTACAATAGATAAAGCTATGATCTTTGCAGTTTTCCCAAAAGTCAACAAAAGTCAACTTGGGGCTCGCCCAGTCAAAACCCGGGTCCAAGGGTAGATTCCCACTATTCATAACCTAACGAGTTGATATATGTGATTAGTTTCAAAATTCGAGTCCAAGTAAACTCTCAAAACTCAAATTCTTATTTTTCCAAAAATTGACAAAGTTTCACTTTGATTCACATGATTTTCATGTTAAATCTAATATGTATTGATGAAAAATAGTTGGAAATTTTCACTTTGATTCGCAATAGCAAGCCTGGTGTTCGCAAATGCGACATCAGAGGCATCACCAAACCATATCCTATTTTTCAGTCAAAATCATTCGGAAATATGTCTGAAACTCATCGGAGCCCTCGAAGCTCAAAATAAAGCATCCACAGAACACAACATCCACACACATCTATGTCAAGAATCAAAAGGTCTAAATCAACCCAAAGTCTTCTCAGAACAAAACTAATTAACCTCAAAAGTCATAAAACCATAAATACACACGTGTGAAGTATAAAAAGGGGAATCGAGCTGGTCGAGTCGTTACATTATCCCCCTCTTAAAACAAACGTTCATCCTCGAACATGCATAAGGACATACCTGAAGTGATGAATAGATGAGGATAATGACTCTGCAAGTTTTGCTGTTACTCCCAGGTCGCCTCCTCGACCGGCTGACCCCTCCATCGAACCTTTACTGAAGTAATGTTTTTTGATCTCAACTTCTGGACCTATCTGTCCAAGATAACCACCGGCTCCGCGATATAAGTCAAATCCTTGTCCAATTGGACTCTACTAAAGTCTAACACATGAGACGGATCACCATAATACTTCCGGAGCATAGAAACATGGAGCACCGGATGGACCGCAGATAAGTTAGGTGCCAATGTAAGCTTGTAGGCCACCTCAACAATCCTCTCAAGAATCTCAAAAGGTTAGATATACCTATAGCTCAACTTGCACTTTTTCCCGAAACTCATCACACCCTTCAAGGGTGAAACCCGGCGCAAAAAATCTGCTCCCTAACATACATCACAAACCTTCTTATCAGCATAACTCTTCTGTCTAGACTAGGTTGTACAAAGCCGATCCTGAATCAACTTGACTTTCTCCATGGCATCCTGAACTAAATCCGTGCCCAACAACATAGCCTCTGCTAGATTAAACCAGCCAACTGGAGAACGACATTGCCTCCATATAGGACCTCATAAGTTGTCATCTGAATACTCTATTAGTAGTTGTTGTTATAAGCAAACTATGCAAGCGGCAAAAATGATCCCAAGAAACCCCGAAATCCATAACCTAGGCACGAAGCATATCCTCCAATATCATAATGGTGCGCTCGGATTGCCCGTCCGTCTAGGGGTAAAATGTTGTGCTCAACTCAACCTATGTGCCTAACTCACACTACACAGCTCTCCAGAAATGTGATGTAAAACGTGTACCCTAGTCAGAGATGATGGATACCGGCACACCATGAAGCCAAACAATCTCGGGAATATAGATCTAAGCTAGCTGCTCTGAAGAATAGGTGGTCACCACTGGAATGAAATGAGCCGACTTGGTCAACCTATCCACAATCACCAAAACAACATCCTATTTCTTCTGAGTCCGTGGCAGCCCAACAACAAAATCCATGGTGACACACTCCCACTTCCACTCGGGAATGTCAAGTCTCTGAAGCAAACCTCCCAGCCTCTAATGCTCATACTTCACCTGCTGACAGTTTGGGCACCAGGCTACATACTCCACTATCTCTTTCTTCATTCTCTTCCACCAATAGTGCTGCCTCAAATACTGATACATCTTAGCGGCACCCAAATGAATAGAGTATTGCTAACTATGGGCCTCCTCAAGGATCATCTCATGCAACCTATCAACAATGCGCACACATAATCGACACTGTATCCCCAATACCCCTTAATCTTTTATAGAAACCTTCTTAACAATCACCGTGTTGTACCTTGTCCATAAGGACAACCAAATCGGGGTCATCATACTGATGCTCTCTGATGCAATCCTATAAAAAAGACCCAGAAACCAAGCAAGCAAGAACTCGATTGGGCTCCGAAACATCCAATCTAACAAATTGTTTGGCCAAAGCCTGAACATCTAGCCTAGTGGCCTCTTTGCTGCCGGTATACATGCCAAACTACCCATACTCTTTTCCTTTTGACTCAAGTCATCAGCCACCATATTGGCCTTACCGGGATGATATAGAATAATGATATCATAGTCTTTAAACAAGTCTAACCACCTTTGCTACCTCTAATTAAGATCTTTCTATTTGAAAAGATGCTGTAGACTCTGGTGGTCGGTATAGACCTCACATGGGACACCAGACAGATAAGGCTGCCATATCTTCAATTCATGAACAATAGCTGCCAATTCCAAGTTGTGGACCAGATAATTCTTCTCATGAACCTTTAACTACCGAGATGGGTAGGCAATCGCCCTACCGTCTTGCATCAACACTGTGCTAAGGCCAACACGTGGCACATCAGAATACACTGTTTATGACCTCGAACTCATAGGCAACACCAACATCGAGGATGTAGTCAAAGAAGTCTTGAGCTTTTGAAAGATCACGTTACACTCTCCGGACCATCTAAAAGGAGGACCCTTCTAGGTCAATCTGGTCATAGGTACAGCAATGGATGAGAAACCCTCTACAAAACGGTAATAATACCCGGCCAAACCAAGGAACTCTGAATCTTAGTAGCTGAAGATGGTGTAGGCCAACTCTAAGCTTCTTCAATCTTTCTCGGATCTACCTTGATACCTTCACTCGATGCCACATGACCTAAAAATGCCACCGAATCAAGCCAGAATTCACACTTTGAGAAATTTTCATGCAACTTCGTCTCTCTCAAGGTTTAGAGTACAATCCTCAGATGCTACTCATGATCTTCCCAACTGTGGGAGTACACCAAGATGTCGTCAATAAACACAATGATGAATGAATCAAGATATGGCTAGAATACACTGTTCATCAGGTGCGTAATTGTAGCTTGGGCGTTAGTCAGCCCAAATGATATCACAAGGAACTCGTAGAAACCATACCAAGTCCTAAAGGCAAACTTCGAGATATCCTAATCCCGAATCATCAGCTAATGATACCCTGACCGCAAACCAATCTTTGAGAATACGCTGGCACCCTGTAGCTGATCAAATAAGTTATCAATGCGCGGTATTGGTTACCTATTCTTCACTGTAACCTTGTTCAACTACCTGTAATCAATACACATCCGCAGTGAGCCATTCTTCTTCTTTACAAATAGAACCGTAGCACCCCAAGGTGAGACACTAAGCCGGATGAAACCCTTATCAAGAAACTCTTGCGGTTGTTTCTTTAAAACCTTCAACTCTGCTGGTGCCATATGATATGGTGGAATATGATCTCTAACGGGCGCCATGCCCGGAATATCTGCTGGAAATACATCTAAGAAGTCCCTCAATACTGGAACTGACTCAACGGTAGGAGTATCAACACTGACATCTCTCACAAAGGCTAGATATGCAGCACACCCCTTCTCAACCATCCGCTGAGCCATTAGAAATAACACAACCGTGATAGGAACATAATCCAATGCACCCCTCCACCATAACCGTGGCAACCTGGCATAGGCAATGTCATAGACTTGGCATGACAATCTAGACTAGCATGATAGGGCGTTAACTAGTCCATGCCCAAGATCACATCAAAGTCTACCATACTGAGTAACAATAGATCAACCCTAGTCTTAAAATCACCTGTAACAATTAAACATGACCGATATATACGATCCATAACAATAGAATCTCCCACAGGCGTGGACACATAAACAGGAGAACTCAAAGAATCACGAAATATATCAAAATAGAGAGCAAAGTAAGATGACACTTATGAATAAGTGGATCCCGGATCAAATAAGACTAATGTATCTCTATGACATACTCGAACCATACCTATGATGACTACGTCAGAAATGACTATGGATCACAACCTAACACAACCTAAGCAGAGAGCACGGGGTGATTAGAGAGAGAAAAGGGTGATTAGAGAGAGAAAAGGGCGATTAGAGAGATAAAACTCTCATGAGCTGCGATGGTGACGCCGGCCGGTACCACGCCAGCTGGCGACTCTCCCCCCTCCACCTCCCAACCTCCCACTACAACTTCTACCTACCCAAAACCCCTCGACTACAGTCAACTTCGCAAACCATCGACACTGAACTCGAACTCGACTGTGAACCCTAGCTCGTCGGTGGCAATTGAACCCATTCCATTCAAGAGAGCTACCTTCTTACTAGGACAACCTTTCGTCAAATTTACAGAAATAGAGATTGAGCGAATAAATCAAATTGAAGGTCTTCAATATGCAGTCATTGGTAAGTTTACTTATGGTTGGCCTGACATCCAAGAACTTCGTCGATTAATTCCTGCACAGTGTGGAATTAAGGGCGACTGTAATATTGGATTACTCAGAGATAGGCATGTACTAATTCGATTGACACTGTGGCAAGATTTTCTCAATTTCACTTCTAAAGCAGTGTATTACTTGAAAGCAAGAAATGGATAGGAATGCCAAATGAGAACATTAATTTATGACTCTAAATTCAAGGAATGAGAATAAACCTCAAAACCGATGGCTTGGATTTCATTTTCGAGCTTGCTGCCAAGTTTCTTTGTGTAGGAATGTTTATTCTCACTTGCATCTGCTGTTGGAAAACCACTACACCTAGATATGGCAACTGTAAACAAGACAAGGTCTAGCTGTGCTAGAGTAAAAGTGTTGGTTGATCTTCTAGCTGAGCTACCAAAGAAAGTTAGAATGGACATTGAAAATGAGGCCACTGGTGCAGTGAGAACAGAGTGGATTAAAATCAAATTTGATTTATTCTTAAGTACTGTAAACAATGTAAGTTGTAGGGTCATGACATGTCAGAATGCTGGAAATTGCATCCAGAGTTGATAAATAAAAATGTTGTTGAGAAGCCAAGAACTAAAGATAGAGGAAAGGAAGTAACACCCTTGATGATCCTATCATGTGGTAAACTAGGCAACATTGTTTTACAATGGAAAGAGGTTAATCGAGCACAAAGCAAAGACAAGCAAGTAGCAGATCAGCCCAAAGGGAGACTGGAGGTAATGCCTGCAAATTCAGATGCTCGGGAATTTCAGACAAAGAACAAGTTTGATGTTCTGGAAATAGAACAAAGCAAAACCAATAAGCACAATCAATTGATTGTAATTGAAAAAGCAGTGGGAGAGAAGAGTGCACATCCCTCAATGGCAGAAAAAATAACTTCACCTCCAAGCACACAGTCTACAAAGAAACAGATGGAAAGGAATGAAAGTAGAGATATAGTAGCAGCTGCAGCAGTCAAAAAACCAACCGGCTACTGGGTTAACAAAACCTTCGGAAACAATGTCACAACTAATCAATAATTCCAGGACATCCCCCCCCCCCTCCAATCATGTAATTTTATGATAGCAGACAAAGTTGTGGATGAGGCTCAGAGAATTCAACTTAGTCAAGGCAAGCTATGGAGTGAACAAGCAGAGGAAGGATCAGAGGAAGAACAAGTGCCAGCTGGTACAGACAGTAATGAGGAGTCAACAGATGAAGAAGTGGATCATGATTTACAAAGTGTAAATGGTACAGCAAATACAGCAAGGCACAATGGATAACACTCACAACAATGTTGCAAAAACCAACAAGGAGATCACAACGTTAGAAATAATACTACCCAGCACATTGACACCACTTAAGCCTAAGGCAGTTGCTGCCCAAAATGCTGGAGAGTGTAAAGGTAACAAGCAATCAACAGATAGATTGAATAAGAGCATAAAGCTCACTGAGATACAGAACACCTGAACTGCTAAAGTTAAGGAACAGATCAAGATTGGAATAACTAGCTGCTCTCATGAGGTTAGCAAAAACAAAGGCCAGCTGATTCATAGCACAATGAATAAAGAACTAACTTAAGCAGCCCCCAAATTACAAGTGATAGGTCTTAGAAGTGCAACTAAAAAAAAGGAGGAAATAGCTGAAATAGGGAGAGATCTTGATGAGGAATCCACCACTCAAAACATAATCAATGTGGCAAGACAAGCAGATCTTTCACCAAAATTGCTGGATGCAGTGAAATCAACTAAAAAAGGCAAGTAAAAACTGGGCAAAGACACTCAAAGTGTAGGGGCAGGAGTCCAAATCAGAGGGATCTTATCCAAATCTCAAATTTTATCATGAATGGGATCATTTGGAATATAAGGTCAGTAAATACAATGAAAGCCTTTGAAAGGCTTATCAATATGCACAGATAGTATCACTTCCAGTTCATTGGAATCATAGAGCCTAAGCAAAAATCCAAGAAATTGGAGAGATTCAAAAGGAGGATTGGATTGCCAAAATGTTATACCAATGTATCAAACAAGATATGGGTATTTGTGGATGAGGATCAGGAAGTAGACATAATATATGACCTAGAGCAACAGTTAACTTTGAAACTGACAGAGGTGGACTCACAAACCTCATTCACTGTCACCTTTATATATGCAAAATGTAATTCCAGTGAAAGAATTGAATTGTGGGACAGCTTATACAACCTTTCCAGAAACATGTCACTGCCTTGGCTTGTAAGAGGTGACTTTAATGTGATATGGGATGAGGAAGAGAAATTTGAAGGACTCCCAGTAACACTGAATGAGATTGAAGACTTTACAAACTGCATCAACACTTGCAACCTCTCTGAAGTTAGCTTTAAGGGAAGCATATACACATGGTGGAATGGGAGAGCAGAGGAAGATTGCATATTCAAAAGGCTGGACAGATGCTTAGCTAACTGTGCACTTCAACAATGGCTGCCACAACTAGAAGTCACTCACTTGCCAAAGATAGGTTCAGACCATTGCCCATTGCTACTGACTTGCAACACAAATGCTACACCTATAAAGAAATTTTTCAGATTTCTAAATTTCTCGATAAAGCACCACAGTTTTAAAGAATTGGTAAGAGAGTAGCGGAAAGAAGATTTCACTGGGGATCCCTTTATTCTAGTTAATCACAAGGCTAAGAAGTTGAAAAGAGCATTATTAACATGGAGCAGAGCAACATATGGAGACATCTTCCAAATGATAACAAGTCTGGAGGAAGTACTCAAAGTACATGAAGCCCAATTTGAGCTTCATCCTACTACTCAAAACAGAATAAGGTTACAACAGGTGCAAGCTGAACTAATCAAGTACGTAACATTAGAAGAAGAATTCTGGACGCAAAAATCAGGCATGACATGGTTTAAACATGTTGATAGAAACTCAAAGTTCTTTCACGCACAAGTAAATGGCAGAAGAAAGAGGTTACAGATTTGAAGAATTCAGAAAAACATGGGCACATGGCTAGAACACAATGCTGAAATACCAGATGAAGCAGTCAATTTTTTCAAAACACACTTTCATGAAGACACCCCACCTACAATATTTGAAATATTGAAGCACATTCCTACACTGGTAGATAATGCAGATAAATGTCTATTAATGCAGCAACCAACAAAGGAGGAAGTTAAGGATGTAGTGTTTGGTTTGAATGCAGAAAGTGCAGGAGGACCAAATGGCTTCACTGGGTGCTTTTACCAGTCCTGCTGGGATATAGTTGAGAATGATGTAGTTGATATGGTAAAAGTAGTTTTTAATGGCAGACTGGTGATCATGACAGACCTGGTGTTTCTGCCTAAGAAGAAGCTTAGTAACTTCATCAACAAAATATTCTCCAGAGTAGTTCATGACAGACTGGTGATCATTTTACCAAAGCTAATCTCTGATGAACAGGCTGATTTTGTTAAAGGCAGAAGCATAGTGGAAAATTGTGCTCTTAACTCAAGAGATTATAACAGATATCCGACTGAGAACTAAAGCAGGCCCAAATGTTGTAATTAAACTGGATATGACAAAATCATATGATAGATTGTCATGGCTGTTCCTGACCAAGGTACTGAGGAAGATGGGATTTGAAGAAAGATTCATTGGCTTTGTATATGGGCTAGTGGCCAACAATTGGTATTCCGTTCTACTTAATGGAGAACCACATGGTCTCTTTAAATCCACAAGAGGAGTCAAACAAGGTGATCCTCTGTCACCTGCTCTGTTCATAATGACATCATAAGCCATGTCTAGAGGACTCAATGCTCTACACTCTAACCTTTATTTTATGTGGATTTGGCTTACCCAAATGGAGTCCCAAGATTAATCATCTAACATATGCAGATGACACCATCATCCTCTCTTCATCAGATGCCACCTCACTGTAGTTGATAATAGAAGTGTTGACTGCATATGAAGCTGCTTCTGCCAACTGATAAACAAGAGTAAGTCTGCAATATACATGCATCACTCCACCTCAACACAATTGATCAACAAGGCACAAAGGATCACAGGAATCCTGCAGCAAGACTTCCCTTTTACCTACCTTTGATGTCCAATCTTCTACTTGAGAAGGAAGATGGATTACTACCAAGGTCTTATACAAAAAGTGATGGATAAGCTTCAAAACTAGAAAGGGAAACTACTATCTACAGGGAGCAGGGCAGTGCTTATCACGCATGTGTTACAGAGTATGCCAATTCACCTCCTCTCTGCTGTAAATCCTCCTGCCTATGTGATCAACAAACTTCACAAGATAATTGCATAATTCTTTTGGTACAATTATGTTGGAAATCCAAGAAGGCACTGGGCATCATGGAATACCTTATGCTTGCCATGTGAGGAAGGGGGTGCAGGTTTTAGATCTCTACATGACATGTCTACAAAATTGTTCTGTAATCTATGGTGGAACTTCAGAACAAAACCAAGTTTATGGAGCTCATTCATGAGCCAAAAGTACTGTAAAAACCTCAATCCAATAATTGTTCCTTGGAGAGGTGGATCTCACATCTGAAGGAAAATGATTGAATGCAAAAGTATCATGGAGCACCAAATTCTCTAGCAACCAAAAATGGGATCTTCATTATTCTGGTTTGAAACCTGGACAGGATTGGGAGCTTTATACTTTGTTACCCCACCTGAGTTCATATGTGATGAGACTGTACAAAACATATAGGATGTGATAGAAGAAGGTCACTAGAATGAGGAGAAGATCAAGGAGATTCTACCAAATGATCTTGCTGCACACATACTGGATAACATTAAACCACCAGCTATGGCAGGTGTGCTTGATGAACCAGTATGGATGCTTGAAACCAAAGGTGACTTCACTGTCAAGTCAGCCTGGGAATACCTGAGAAAGAGACAACATCCTTCCAATGCATATAGAAACATTTGGGTGCAGGGATTGCCATTCAAAATTGCTTTTTTCATGTGGAAAGTCTGCAGAAACAGATTACCACTAGATGATTTCTTCAAAAAATTGGGCTATCACATGGCTTCTAAATGCTGGTGTTGTACAGAGCCATAGGAAGAGACAAGACAATACCTTTTCTTTACATCATATGCTGCAAATAAAGTATGGAGATACTTTCTTGGTAATGCAGGAATTGATGTACAAGGAATCACCTTTCACCAAGCAGTGACCAAATGTTGGACTGCAGATGTTGTCAATCGACTGAAACTAATAATGCAAGCCTTACCTTCAGTGATTATATGGGAGCTGTGCAAGAGAAGAAATAGCTACAAATATGGGGACACAGTCACTATAAACAGGGTAATCTATCAAATTATTTCTACTCTTCTGATGCTTATTAAAGTCAGAAAGCCAGGAATCCAAAACATCCTCCATAAATGGCCAGATATAATTGTTATGATGGAACAATATACTCCCACTTTGAAGTACACTAAGGTGATATGGGAATTCCCCAACCAAGGGAGGAACAAAGTTAACACAGATGGCACTTCCAAGAGCAACCCAGGTAGAAGCTCCATTGGCTTTGTACTGAGAAATGAAGAGGGAGATGTAATACATGCATACAGTAAGGAGATCAAAGAAAGCACAAACACAGAAGCTGAGGCACAGGCAATGGTGGAGGCCTTGAGATTCTGTGTCCACTATGAACACCTTCTGATAGAGCTCCACACTGACTCAATGATGCTACTGAAGAGCATAAAGGGAGAATGGAGAGTACCTTGGTCCATCTAGGAAACTATTGCTGAAATCAAAGATTTGATGACAAAATGCAATGCAACAGTAGCATACACACTCAAGGAAGGCAACAGATTGGCAGACCATATTGCAAATTATGCTCTGGATAATGGGCCTATAGATTGACATTGCTTTGATGATCTAGACACACAATGTAGAAGGCTGGTTAATAGTGATAAACCAGCCAATGTCCATATCTAAGAATAAAGGTGGTAGGAAACAGAGGGAATTAACTCCACAAAGGAAAACGAGCCTACTGGAAAACACAGCAGTAGAGATGCAGAAGAGTGGAGCTGTGACACATCATATACTGGAGTGTTACAACCACCTAAATGGATCATTACCATGTGCTTGAGACCAAACAATGCTTTAACAAGTCTGTTAACTCTGCAGGTACACAGGTAGAACCAAACAAAGTATGGCACCAGCAAGAAGCCAATGAGAGGCCATGATTAGAAGCAGTCATATGCACTGTTGTTTGCAGGCTCAATGTTATACCTAGGCTGCCACCACAAGCATCATCACAACAATTGTAATGAGGAGAAACTGGATATGTGGATTCAATCTAACATGATGTTTTTGCTTGCAGGACATGCTAGAGGCTGTTATCAACACCTGCTCAATTCTATAACCACCAGCACCTTGAATTCAATCAGCAGTGAAGTCACTATGAGAGATTATACTACTGCTAAAGAAGCAATGTGGCATCACATTGACTCATTGGTTAGTAGGCTGGATCCCAATTGCTCCAAGCAAGCTCAACAAACACATAAACACAATCTTCGTAAAGCTCTCAACTCTGCAGATAACTTAGAGGAAGCCAGATCATTGCTGCAATTGCAATGTATGATAGTAGCATTTCAAATGATCAATCCATTGCAATCACAGCAATCATCATGGATCCCCTTTGCTAGCATACAATACAGAAATTCAGCAGGCACACTACTACATTACAGTAGCAATACAGGAGCAATATGATGGACATTTTCTGTCAACATAAAGCAATGGTACCCAGTCAGCACACAACTTAGCAGAGACAACAACATGGACTGGCAATCATAGAGCCTGCAGCAACTACAACAGTCAAAAGCACCCCTTACGGATAATCAACAGAAGCATTACTCTACAGATCACAGGACCACAAAGCACTCAAATCACCATGCAAATCAAAGACAATTGCCATTTGATCAGGAGCAAACAAGAATCCAAAATAATAGCAGCATAAATACCATCTTCACCACTGAACCCAGCACCCTCCACAATACTGTAAGCAGCTTGAAATCGTCCAGATTAATGCTGCAGTTGCAAGGTGTGGTATTAGCACCCCTGCTGCTCAATCTGTTGCAACTACATCAATCATCTTGGATATTCCCAGCCACATTGCAATACTGGAAACCTGACTCTACTCAGCAGCACATCAGCAATCCACAAAGCCAACAGCCATCATAGGAAACTGAAACACCTACAGACTCTCATCAAAAGCAGCACAGGAGTAAGGATATACACAGGAGTAAAGCACATCAGCAGCAGCTTCAATACATAGAAACTCAGCCAGCATATTACCAGCAAAGGAAGCACACATACAAAAGCAGCAACTATCAAATTCAACCAATATGGACTCTGCCAGCACTCACATTCCACAAACATTCAATCAACACAAAGCAATACATGAGCAAGGATAAGCACAGACAACATTCAACTTAGCAACAGCTTCAAGTTATGGGAACACAGACTCAAGTCATTATAATTCACAATACCCTAAGTATCTCAAAGCAGCACAGGAACAAGGATCTACACAAGCATAAAGCAAAAAAGCAGCAGTCTCAAGACACAGCAGCAGAGTTAATAAAATACCAGCAAACCAACACTCTCCATCATACTGTAGGCAACTTGAATTGGTTCAGATTATTGCTACAGTAGCAAAGTGTGGTAGTAGTACCCCTGGTACTCAATCTCTTGCAACTTCAGCAATTATCATGGACACTTCCAACTACAGTGCAACAATGGAAATATGACTGCACTAAGCACCACAGCAGTACCAGCTAGCAGACACCACAAGAATGGAATGCAACAATAGAACATCATCAGATTGAGACAAAAGTAGACAACAGCTCCCAACTGAACACCAAGCCAAGCAGATTACCCACAGGAAGACACATGAAACACACAAAATGTCTACTATAGTAAGCATAGCACACAGTCAACAGCAACAATCACTCCACCTTATACAGTCATCTTCAACTTGGCTTTTCTTTATAAAGTCAAAGAAAAATTGAAGATAGCTCGCACTCTTTTGTCACTCTTTTGAGAACTCTAGAAATCTTTTTTGGGATATCAGATGTACATACAAGGAACCACTTCCCTAAATCACGCAATAGAAGCAGAAACACATGTACTTTTTTGTATAACTGACCTTGAACAACCTCACTTTATTTTTGTACATGCGATTGTCTATCATTTTAAAATAGACAATCGCCACATTACCATAGGTCTAACACCTTACCACATTTTAGGTATATTTAGTTATCACACTAGGATGACTAAGTGTACATTTACTTTTGTGTTGGAGGTAAGGTTTATGTCCCCCTCCACTTTTGAATTATGCTTGTTTACCCTAAAATACGGGTAACAATTGAATTTGTATGTGGTATTAAAGATATGTGAATTGATCCGATACAATAAAATTGATAGCGATGAATAAAGAATGATTTTAAAATAAACGAGAGAGTAAACAAACCACTAAGTTGAATGACTTTGCTGTGACGGAATAAGTAATACTGAAAATAAATGAATTAAGCAGGATATAGTCAGAGATGATAACTTGTATTGCTGATGATATATCGTGCCTTGTACAATGGAATTGAATTCATTTTATAGGGGAGAGAAAGGAATTCTATATAAAGTAAAGTCTTAATTACAGGGTAAATTATCCCTAAAAATACTGGTCTAACGTCTCTGATGATTGGGGCCGTGATCCCCCGCCGAGATAACTGTATACCACGAGATTTCTGGCCCTTCCGTTATGCGAAACTGGTATTTTTACCATAAGATGCTTTTTACCCAGACCGGTCTTGACCGCCTCTTCTCGAATGCTTTGGCTTCAATCCAATGATGTTCGACCTCGAACCTCCCTTCTTGAAGTGCTGGTCCCGATCCAATATAGACCGACCTCGGTTTGTACCCAAGACCGATATTCCTTATGCGCCCGCTTATATCCGACCCCATACAGATAGTCCCCTCGTTTGTTGGAGAGTAGCAACAAGAAACGATATGAGTCGCTGCCATCCGAACTAGAGCAGCTTCCCTCCTTTCATCCAAAAGTTCCAGGCTGATGTCCATAGCCTCCCGGTTTGACTCTTCGGTTGCGTATCGGAACCTAATGCTTGGTTCGCCCACTTCAACTAGTATTAGTGCTTCAGTACCATAGACTAGGGAAAATGGAGTGGCCCCGGTGCTGGTTTTCTCGGTTGTGCAGTATGCCCATAAGACCTCGGGCAGCATCTCCCTCCACTTTCCTTTTGCGTCTGTTAACCTTTTCTTTAAGTTCTGAATTATGGTCTTATTGGTCGACTCGGCTTGACCATTGCCGCTGGGGTGATACGGAGTTGACAGTATTCTCTTAGTTTTGTTGTCTTCGAAGAATTTTGTTATTTTACTGCCAACAAACTATTTTCCATTATCGCATACAACTTTCGATGGCATCCCGAACCGGCAAATGATATGGTCCCATATGAATTCAATTCCTTCCTTCTACCTGACCTTTTCGTAAGCCTGTGCTTCCAACCGCTTGGAAAAGTAGTCAGTCATAAAAAGGATAAATTGAGCTTCACCTGCGCTCGAGGGAGGGGACCGATGATATCCATTCCCCACTTCATAAACGGCCAAGGCGATAGGACCGAATGTAGTGTCTCTCCGGGCTGATGGATCATCGGTGCATGCCTTTGGCATCTGCTACACTTGCGTACAAACTCCTTTTTATCTCTTTCCATGTCGATCCAATAATAACCGGCTCGAATTATTTTTCGAACCAATGAATCGGAACCAGAGTGATTGCCGTATGTTCCTTCGTGTATCTCCCTTAAGATGTATTCGGTGTCTCCGGGTCCAAGACATATGGAGAGAGGGCCTCCGAATGTTCTTCTGTATAAGGTTCTATCGTTGGCCAAGCAAAATCGGGCCGCCTTTGTGCGCAACGCCCTTGATTCTTTGGGGTCCGATGGCAATTTACCTGAACTATGATATTCCACGTACTTGTTTTCCAATCCCAGGTCAAGCTCGTTGAGTTAATCTCGGCATGGCCTTCTTCTACCACCAATATCAATAATTGCACGACCTTTTCAGAATCAATTTCTTCATCCTCGACCGATGACCCTAGATTGGCGAGGGCATCGGCCTCACTATTTTGTTCCCGAGGTATGTGTTGTAAGGTCCATTCTTTAAATCTGTGTAACGTAACCTGAAGTTTGTCCACATACATTTGCATACGCCCCTCTCTGACCTCGAATGTTCTATTTACTTGGTTGACTATGAGGAGGGAGTCACATTTGGCCTCGACTACTTCTGCTCCCAGGTTCTTGGCCAACTCTAAACCTGCAATCATAGCCTCATATTCTGATTCATTATTAGTCAATTTTACAGTCTTAATAGCTTGTCGAATCGTGTTCCCGGTTGGGGGTTTGAGTACGATGCCAAGCCCTAATCCCTTCGAATTTGAGGCGTCGTCTGTGAACAAAGTCCATACTCCCGAAGGAGTCCACGATTTGGTCATCAACTCTTTCTCGACCTCGGGGATAAGCGACCGCGCGAAATCAGCGACAAAATCAACCAGTAATTGAGACTTGATCGAAGTTCGAGGCCGATACTCAATATTGGGGACTTGGTACTCAGAAGGGTTACGCCCAATGCTCAAGACCCCAGCGAGGGAAAATTGGGACCGAACTGGGAAAGGCCCTATACTATCCTTAAGGTCACCAGAAATGCTTCTATTAATAAAATTCCAATTTAACTAAAAAGAAATGACTTCCTCCGTCCTACTAGAAAAAGCATAGAATCTGGGTTGGCCCCCCCACTAGGGAGACCTCTACCTGCTTGTCCCCCACCTCTAGCTGGCTATGCGGGTGGAGCGGCAACTGGAGCAGCAACCATGGCCAGTGAATTTGTGGAGGTGCAACCTTCCAGAGTCTAGGGTATTCTCTAACCATATGATGGGTATCACCACACTCAAAGCAAGCTCTCGGTAGGTTTGGCTGCGTGGACTGGCTCGGGCCTGGTCGGCTGGATTGATTGCTGAAGGCACCCCGTGCTGGAGGTGTACTAGAAAGTGGCTGAGCAAAGTGTGCAACCTAAAACCTCGGGAGAGCCGGAGTACCACTAGAAGCTGGAAGTGTTGAATGAACTGGACGGCTCACATAGCCTCTACCATGATGGGCTGTAGCTCTAGTGTGGCCATCACTATATCCTCCAGTACCTCGACGCCCTTTGGCCTCCCTGTCCTCTCTCACGGCCCCGCATACCCTCTAACATCCGTGCGATCTCTAACACTTGCTTATATTGGGTATCTGTCTCTAACTCTCGAGCCATTCTGAGCCTAATAACATAGTTGAGCCCCTTGATGAATCGGCGGACTTGCTCACTAATTGTAGAAACAAAAGTATATGCATGTCTAGACAAATCACTCAATCTGACAGCATACTGTGACACTGACATAGTACCCTAGCGCAACTAATCAAACTCCGCACACCATGCATCCCGAAGGGTCTAGGGATCAAACTCTCTCAAGAGAATCTCTCAAAACTGAGTCCATTTTAGTGAAGTTGCATCAGCTAGACAACCCTCCTCGTAAACCCGCCACCACTGATATGCTACTCCTGACAACTAGAAAGTAGTGAAAGCAACTCCGCCCTTCTCAACAATACCCATGGTGCGGATAATATGGTGGCACTTCTCAAGAAAACCATGTGCGTCCTTTGAAGCTAAGCCACTGAAAGTAGGAGGATAATACTTCTTGAACCTCTCAAGTCTAAACTGCTCCTCCACAGATGCCACTGCCATAACCTCAGGTTAAACCGGAACAATAGGTTGCGCTGGCATAACCTCTGGGGCCTGATCAACATGGATTCGCTTCTCTGGAGTACGGGCCGCAGGAGCCTGAGCTAGCGTACCAAACTTGCTCAAGAATTGTGAGAGGGTCTTCTAAAGTGCAGGGGTGGAAAAAGGCGCCTCGGGTCCCTATCCCCCAACTAGAGCTACTGGTGGCTCCTGTGTCGCAGCTCGGGCAGGTGCTCTAGCTGCACCACATGCCCCTCATCGACCTCTGCCCTGGCCCCAGCCTCTCGCAGTTCTAGTAACGGGTGCAGGTGTCTGATCGTTGGATCCAGCAGTGCGTGTTCTCACCATCTGTGAGAGAATAAAAAGTCAAAGATTTAGTTTTCGAATTCAACTAATTCGCACGACAAGGAATCCAAGGAGTGGAATTTCCCTGACATTTTCGTAGCCTCTCGAAGATAAGTACAAATGTCTCCCTACCAATCTGCAAGACTCTACTAAACCTACTTATGATTCGTGACACCTTTGAACCTAGAGCTCTACGACTAGGTAACCCTCACAAGTGAGAGATTATGAAAGAAATAAAAGCTTAAACATGATATAAACTAACAATTCTCATAAATAGCTTGATAACTAAAGCACGACAACAATGCTCTCAAAACTCGATGAGACTGAGTCATAAGCTCTAGAGAATAACTAGAATGTCTACTACAACATTGTCTAAATGCAAATACAACAGAAAAGCATGATAAAGGAAGGTGACTGCGAGGCCTGCAGATGCATAGCAGGTGAACCTTGACGTTTCTAACAAACAAGTACAAATACACTGACATCTAGCACGAGCAGACGTATCTACAAAGAAAGATGTGCAGAAACGTAGTATGAGTATACCATAACGGTACCCAGTAAGTATCAATCCTAACCTCAGTAGAGTAGTGACGAGGCCAGGTCAAGACATCCACTAGGACGTAAAAAATAGAATGTAAGCATAATAACGAGAAGTAATAGAAGGCGGAGAAATAACTGATATGAAACAAGTTAATACCGTAGACTAATGCCGAAATTGTAAGCATAGAGATAACATAAGGGAAGCAATTAAGAGAACCACCATGGTAAAATACGGATCAAAACTGATAAGGCAAGGAAGAAAAAAAGCAACAAGAAGTTTTTCACCAATAACTCTTTACAACATGAGATAAACAACAAGAATCACTGATAAGGTACCGCCTCATACACAACAAGAGTCACAACCGAGGTACCGCCTCGTATTCACATTTCAAAATTTCAATTACAATCTTTCCTAAATTTAAACAGCTTTGAAAATATTTTTCCCGACATAGCTACACGCAGAGTAGCCCACCTTATGACACTGCGTGGCTTTAGCTAATTCCCTTACAAGCAACGCGCACATAAGTCCCATCTTATGCCGCCGAATGCACATTAACCCCTACGCTTATACCGCCGCATGCGCATCAATATCACAGCAGAATAACATCTCACACCATAAGTACCCATATGTCATGACTTGCCAAGAATCAACAATATCAATGCTTTCACAACAATAGCCTATGGCTCAACCACAATGTGCACAAGAATATCAACAATAACAGTGAATGTAAATTTCTCAACAAGAATATATATCAACTATAATACTTCGCCTCGATGTGATAACGCATTTCACAACTTCAACACCAATAACTCAACAATGAGAGAGATAATGTATTATCGCGATATTAATTAAGAATAACTCATAATGGAAGAGATAACATGTAACGATGGCTTCAAATAAGGATAATCAACAATGAAATAGATAACATGTAACAATGACTTAAATAATGATAAGACAACAATGAAAGAAACAACATGTAACAATGACTTCAAAATAATGATAAATCAACAATGGGAGAGATAACATGTAACAATGAAAGATGCAGCAACTTCAACTAGCCATATAAGAGCAAAACAACAAGTAAGAGGTAGAACAAGTATTAAAAAAGTCATTTAAGGCATGTAAGGATAGACCAACACAAGTTGGAGTAGATTGACTATGAGAATTTAGAACATTGTATGAAAATTAAATTAAAGAATGGAAAGAGTCTAAGTAGCCTAAGCCGGTCAAATACCACATATAACCCATGTACCTACTTGTCACCTTATGTACACGGCTTTCACATAGTACAAATGACACAACCACTCCCAAATCCTAAGGGGTACCCCGCAGCCTGTCAATTAGTTAACCATCGACATATTTTTGTTAATGGTCGTATAGTAGATATACCGAAGTTCCCCCACACAAAGTTAGGCAAGATACTTACCTCAACTAGGCCAATTCAACCCTCGAAAATAATTTTTCCTCTAAAATTCGCTTCCACACGGCTCAAGTATAACCAAAATTGACTTAATATCATCCAACAATGCAAGGGAAAACAATTACAATAGATAAAGCTATGATCAATACCTTTCTCCTTAAAAGTCAACAAAAGTCAAGCCAAGGCCCACCAGGTCAAAACCCCGGTCCAAGGATAGATTATAACTACCTACAACCGCACAAATTCATATATGTGATTAGTTTAGAAATCCGAGTCCAAATCGGCTCCCAAAACTCAAATTCTTATTTATTAAAAACTTGACAAATTTTCACTTTGATTCACATGATTTTGATGTTAAATCTAAGATATAGTGGTAAAAAATACTTGGAAATAGATAATAATCACTTACTCGAAGTTTGTAGATGAACAACTCCTCTCTAAATCGCCTCATACCGAGTCTAGGATTCTGATATGAGAGAATATGAGATGACATCTCGACTCCCAGCACTTTTGATCTGCTGCAGATGTCGCAATTACGACATGGGTTCGCAATTGCAAACCTTCACAATTGCAAAGAATACCTCGCAAATGCGACAACTGGCCAGCCTAAGAGGATGTTTCAAATGCGACATTGGCTTCGCATTTGCGAAGCTTCTCCTCATTGCAAATGCGAAACTTTTATCGCAAATGCGAACTACCCCTCTACCTGAGCTACGTCACAATTGCGAGCTAGGTATCGCAATTGCAATACCTGAGGCCCCCCTGCTAAGCTCACAATTGCAAGCGCGGTCTTTGCAAAAGTGACACTAGAGCCATCAGCACACCAGATCTTGTTTTTCAATCCAAAACATTCTGAAACATGTCCGAAACTGATCCAACCTCTTGGAGCTCCAAACCAAGCATCTAAACAAGTATAATAAGATCATACAAACTTGCTAGCGCGATTAATACACAAAAATAACATCTAGAACTATGAGTCGAACACTAAAATACATGAATTTCATGGTAAATCTCAAGAATTCTAGAATTGCAAGTAAGCGTCTGAATCCTGTCAAACCTACTCCAAATGATACCGAATTTTGCAGACAAGTTCTAAATAGTATAACAGACCTATTCCAAGTTCCAAAATAAAATTTTGAACCTGGTAGCTAAAATTCAACCTACGGTCAAACTTTTCAACTTTAAATTGCCAAATTTCAGCAAAACCACACAAATCAACCTATGGTCTTCCGAATTCAATTCAAAAATTATGCCCAAGTCCAATATCACAATACGAAGCTATCAGATCTATCAAATGCTATTTCGGGGTCATTTTCACCAAAGCCAAAGTTTAGTCAATATTTCTAACTTAAGCTTCTAAGTCAAGAATTAAAAGGTCCAAATCAACCGGAAGTCTTCTCGAAATGAAACTAATCAACCGCTAAAGTCATAAAATCATAAATACATATGTGTGAAGCATAAAAAGGGTAATCAGGGCGCAATTACATAAAATTACTTGTTGAGTCGTTACAACCTTAAAAACTCGTCGAGGCCATAAATATCTATAAAAACAATTAAAAGAAATTTGTAATTTGAAGGCACCACTAGATAGTTAACTATTTTTTATAAACCTCAACAAAATAGTATAGCGGAAATGAGGAATAGAACATGATTGGACATGAAAATGTCCACGATGGCGCAAGCAAATTTACATGTCTCCTTTTTATGGAGATATGTTATCGACTACAGCCTATATTGAACAAATTACCTGCTTAATCAATTTTTTCTACTACTTATGAGCTTTGTAATGGTCATAAACCAAACTTAAATAATTTTTGACCTTTGAGTTGTGCTGCATATGTAAAAGATTCTTTTAGAAAGTTTGATAAATGAGGTCTCAAAGGCAAGAAATATATCTTTATAAGATACTTAGAACACTCCAAAGGATATGTGTTCATTGGTGAAATGTTACTGAGATTGAGTTACGAGATGCCATATTTCTGGAAAATGATTTTCCAAAGAAGGGGGAGGTAAAGAATGGAGAGCCTTTTTATAAAATATTCAACTCAGATAGTGAGCAAGTGTCTTCTGACACGGTTGGTAATCAAATTGATCAAGATCTTGTTCTTGATCCGAGTAGGATTTGGAATTCTCAATCCCAAAATCCTTCTGACGAACTTGAATTTCAACTACGAAAAAGTACTAGGGAAAATATATCCAAGTGTACTTATGAGATTGAAAATTATGATTTTTTGGTATCTTCCACGAAAATGGATGAGCCAAAATCCGCGACTGGGGCTTTATCGATCTAGAAAAGCTGAGTGGACGAAAGTAATGAAAGAAGAATTAGAGCCCATAAAAACTAACATAGTTTGGTATCTAATTGATATTCCGCCTACCGTAGAGCCATTGGAAACAAATGGGTTCTCAAACTTAAACTCAAAGAGGATGGATCAATAAAAAGATAAAAGGAATGATTTGTGGCAAAAGGTTTTACTCAAGAAGCTGGAATAGATCATGAGATACATTTCTAACAGTTGTGAAGTTTACCTAAATTCGCAAACTTTTGGTTATTATTGCACGTTTGGATTTGGAATTACCCCAAATGGATGTGAAGACAACTTTTCTAAATGGAGAACTGAATGAGGAGATCTATATATAACAAACTATAGGTTTAATCATTAAAGGCTAAGAAAAGAAGGGTTGTAAATTGAAATTTTCTTTTTTATGTCTTGAACTAGTCTTAAAAGTTTTGATCTCGTGTGGTATCACCATGATCAAGGAAGACCATTATATCTATGTGAAGAAGTCTAACAAAATATTTGTAATTCGTTCTCTTTATGTGGATGCTATTTATTGGCCGAAAATAATTTAAATTGAGTGAAACATATCTAGTCATGGCTTTCAAAGTCATTTGACATAAGAGAAATGGGTGAGACAGGCTATATTCTTAGAGTTAAGATCCACATAAATCATTCTAAGAAGTTCTTTGAGTCTATCTCAAGAAACTTATATAGACAATGTTCTGGAATGCTTCTGAATAAGTAGCTACAAACCCATGGATACTCCTATAGCGAGAGGTGAAACTTTAAGCCTTGAAATGTTTCTAAAGACTCAAAGAAAAGAATGACATGTCTCAAGTTCCATACTCAAGTATGTTGGGCACTTGATGTACACTATGATATGTACCAAAATATTTGTTATGCCATAGGTTTGTTAGAAGGTATCAATCAGATTATGGAAGAGATCATTAAAAAGAAATGATGAGAGTTTTCCGACACCTAAAGAGAATTGTAGATTATTCAATATGAGAGATATCATGGCAAGTGAAAAAATAACATTACAATACATACTAATGAAAACCAAAGAGTTGATCGTCTTACAAGAGCAATATCTACAGACATTTTGAGAAACATATTGTGACTCAAGGTTTGCGAAGGATATGTATGTATTTGTGTATTGTAAAATATTTTGATTTATCATTATATACTTGTAACGACTGGACCAATTGTTTTGAGCTGTAACATTCAGTTCGGTAGTTTAAGACTTTGAGTAGCTTTATATGAAGTATTATAACTTGCATGTATGGCCGATTTTAGTTTTCGAGTGCTTCGAGATTGATTTGGAAGAATGACTCTCGATTTGGAAGCATTAAGTTGGAAGAGTTGATCAAGGTTTGAAATTTGGAGAAACGGATTTGGAATCGAGTTTTTATGGTTCACATAGGTTCATATGATGATTTTGGACTTGTACATATGTTCAGATTTGGTTTTGGAGGTCTCTATTTCTCGAAAGTTGGCAATTTGAAAAACATAAGAGTTCATAAGTTTGACAAATAGTTGACTTTGATGTTCTTTGATCCATTAGGTGTTCCATGATATTGCATAGGTCTATACAGTTGAATTCAACTTGTGTGCAAAGTTTTGAAGTAATCTGAAGTGTGTAAGTGTGATTCGGTTACTCTTTTGAAGGAATGAAGATTTAACAACCTAAGAGAAATTCTATTCGACTTGAGCCTCGATTCTTAGTTGTGATGTTCTCGTGGGTGTTTTGATGCTTTTGATAAGTTTGAATATTGGATTTGTATTTGTTGGTATGATTGGATGGGGTCCCGAGGGGCTCGAGTGTGTTTATCATTGCTTGAGAGACTAGTAAAGGATTTGGAGTTTGATCATAGTCAATATCGGACCAAGATAACAAATTTTCGGTGTTTTGAGTGTGCAAGCAGGTTCATAGCATTTTTTATGATTGAAATGTGTTTATGATTTGTGTCCGGGAGGTGTAGAATGAGTTTTGGGTGTTAAAATAAAAATTTTTTACTGTTGAGTTTTCTGGTATGAATAATAACGAAAACGCCATTTATGTCCCTGAAATTTTCAAACATCCTTTAAAACATTAAAACATTATATCTCCTTCATTTTAAGGCCTAATTGGGTGATTCAAAGGCTATCTTGGGTGTAATCACGAAAGGATTACGTTGAGCTTTTCAAATATGAGTTTCGAGGTCATCTAGGATGTAATTCAATCTGGAACAGCTGCTGGATTAGTTTTACTTGTTTCGAAAGTTAGTCACTTTTTTATCACAAGGTTTTGAAGCTCAGATATGGGAGATTTTGAATGGAATTTTCACGATTTGGATTGGGTTAAATATTTTTTACTTGGATTTATTTATATTTTATGATTCTAGCCTTTAATTTAGTGATTGTTTGATGAATCGAATTGGAGATTTTAGTATAAACTTTTCAAAAACATAAATTGATCATTTTAGGGTCTATTTGAGGTGATATTTGGATGAAACACATATATTTGGACTCGTATTGGAATTGGTGTTCGGAATTTGTTAGTTTTGCCGGGCTCTGAGATACGAGCTAATGTTGTCTTTTTGGATTGACTTTTTGATTTTAGTTAAAGATCTAAGCTTTATTATTAAGAATGTTTCCTATGGCTTTTTTTATGAGATTAAGTTATTTTGGCTAGATTCGAGCGGTCCTGATATTGATTTGCGCGGGAAGGGCTTCTTAGAGTGTTTGATTTAGCTTACTTGAGGTAAGTGTCATGCCTAGCTTTGTTGGAGAAACTTTTCCTAATAAAATGATATTGTTTGCTACATGCGGGGGTGATGTATATGCGAGGTGACGAGCGTATATGCATGTGCCAGGGTTATCCATGCTCAAGGTAAATTATATGATTCTTTGTTCCTTGTAGTACTTTGTGATTTTCTTGCCTCATGTTTTACTTGACTTCTATTGTAATATGAATATGAATTTCAATGCTAGAAACCATGATTCAGCTTGTCATAATTGGATTAATTTGACAGCCTCTTTGTGAAACTGTTGATGTGCTAAATTTGGTCATCACTATACCTAATCATAAAAT
The DNA here is from genome assembly GCA_002018475.1 of Nicotiana obtusifolia. Lineage (NCBI taxonomy): Eukaryota > Viridiplantae > Streptophyta > Magnoliopsida > Solanales > Solanaceae > Nicotiana > Nicotiana obtusifolia. Next base: position 129,854 of record MCJB01049831.1, read on the forward strand.
ACATCTCTATGACCGTAATTCTAAGGTTCTTTGGTCCATAATGATGTTGGAAAGCATATTTTAGCTTTATCGAGATACTTGAAAAATATGGTTCTTGAGGTTTATTGAATTGTTTATTGGTTCGAGAGCTGTGATTGATGTTCACGTGATGTATTTTCTTAACCACTCTTCTTGATGCTATCCATGCTTCCTACCTTGCTTGTCATTGATATACATGTGCTTGGTGAGGATGAGTGTAAAGCACGTACGGTGATGTTGTGCTATTGAATATATATTATCATATGAGGAAGAGTACCATTGCATATACATTATCATGTGAGGAAGAGTGTAAAGCACGAAGGGTGATGTCGTGCCATTACGTATGAATTATCATGTGAGGAAGAGTGTAAAACACGAAGGGTGAAGCCGTGCCATTTCATATACATTATTATGCACAAAGGATAATTTCATGCCATTTTTTTACACTATCAAGTGAGGAAGAGTGTAAAGCACGAAGGGTGATGCCGTGTCATTGTATATAAATTATCATGTGAGGAAAAGAGTAAAGCACGAAGGGTGATGCCGCACCATTGCATATACATTTATGTCTTCATTCGAAGTTGTCATTTTTGCACCTAAGCTTTCTATGTGACTTGTTGTTGTTGTCACGTCTTTGCCTCCTACCTTAATTGTTATTGTTCTAACCACGCTTTCTGTCTATTTATCTGGTCAAAATCATGCATTATGTCTTCTTTGTTATGTATACACCAACGCATTTCCTCGTTTATTGTGCTCTCATCTAAATTTTCTACATTGCTAGGTAGTGAAATTAATATTCTCCTACCTTATTTGCTATCAATACTTTTGCGCTTCCCACCCTGTCTGTTACCGTTGTCCCTATGCTTTGCCTTGTTCAATATTTCTATCTACGTATTTTCCACTTTGTTGTTATTGTTATTGGCATTTTTTTCACCTAGTTAGTACTGTTATACATATGCTTGGTGAGGATGAGATAATTGCACGAAGCGTGTTGTCGTGCCAATTGATTTGACATAAATTAATATATTTGGCGAGGATGAGATAAATGCACGAAGGGTGTTTTCGTGCCATTTAACTTGATATCGTGAACACATTCCTCGTAGTATGAAGATTCATGGATTTTCTATGTTGTTTGGTGGTTATCGCTTTAAGAAAAGGATGGGTGATGATTTTGAGAAAGCTGACCATGATTTCTTTTAGTAATGATTTACAAATTCGCGTATTTGTTCTTGTACTCTTCTCTATTATTTATAGTATTGTTTCTATTACAAATATAATTGAAAAGGTTATATTGGTGAATATCTTCTAACTAAAAAAACATCGCCACTACTTCATCGAGATTAGTCAAGATACTTACCGAGTACATGGGATCGTTTTTACTCATACTATACTTCTGTACCTTATGCGTAGACATTAGGTGAGGGATGGCTGAGGAGTTCGTTGGTCTAGCATTGAAGATGTACCAACACTCCAGATACAAACTGCCATTTGTTCATGGTAGTTTAGAATTCATATTTCTCTTTATGTAGATTTCAAACAGATGATGTATCTTCCCTTAAACTGGGGTTGTACTCCTATTCTTAATAGCTCGTGACTTGTACTACCAGTACATGGGATGATTGAATTGAGCTCTTTTAGTAATTTCATTCATTATCTCTATTGGTTCTATCTACAGAAGTGACTTATACTGTTGGGCTTACCTAGCGGGTTGAGTTAGGTGCCACCACGACTGAGTGTAATTCTTGATCGTGACAAGATGATATCAGAGCTCTAGGTTTGTAAGTTCTACAAGTCATGAGCAAGTGTCTAGTAGAGTCTTGCGGATCAGTATGATGACGTCCATACCTATCTTCGAGGGGCTACAAGGGATCTTGGAAACTTCCATTCTTTCTTTCCTTATCGTGCAACCTTATTTCAGCTTGAATTCTGTATCTTAGAGTTTTGCTAATCACTCATATGTGATGTTGCGCACACTGTATTAGCTATGCACCGATGACTTATGATGATGTGGATGGACTACAAAGTGCTATGGAACGGTTGGGTATATGACGTACTAATTCTCACAGGTATATAGAGGTCTTGGGATGACTCAGGTCTGATACTATTTTTGGAGGTAGTGTGTAACGAAAAAGAATCATTTGGTTGATTCTTCTGGATAACTATGTGCCAGTGGAGTGTGGGTTGTTTGGTGCGTATTGGCCGCGCATTGGGGATTAGAGCAAGGTGAATGACCTTTGAGAAGCTTCCAACGGGCGCAGGACCTATATGTGGTACTTAAAGATTTTTGGATTCGCGTATGATTAGAACCTGGGTCTTGTAGTGGATGGCATTGAGACTTGTGGTATTCTATAGCGTTATAGGTGAAAGAAATAACTTCAGGTTCGTTAAAGTGTTCTTCAATGCATGCATTTTCCTGTTGAGGTACTCTTGCTCTTAGCAGTCTATGTGACTTTGTTAAGTTAGTAGAGAATCAGTTCCGATGATTTGGTTATGGGAAAATGGGTTTCGAAGAGTTTGTGATGGTTTGGCCACGACTTGCAAGTGATGCACTCTACATGCATGGGGAGTTCGTTGCATGTTGTGATTTTTCTACGAGATTGAGTTAGTGGAATGTTTTCGATTCATGTGATGTCTATACTATTTGTGATTCAAATTTTCATCTGATAGCATGATAGAGTTCGTACGCTGTGTGGGATTGAGATTTCATAGGCAAGGTTGCGGTTCGGTTTTTGTAAGGTCGGTCATAAGTTCGAGACAGTATAGAAGATTTCAGATGTTAAGAGGATGTTAGTACCTAATGGTATCACCTGAGAAGGGTATGCATGTTAGGAGACGTGTTGTATTTTTGGCTTGTGGGTACTCGACTAGTATTATGGTAATCTCCTAGATGTAAACTATTGATATTAAGGTTTTTGCTACGTGGTGTAGAAGATTTATGACAGCATTTCCTGTGAGATGATTGTGTATGTGTGATGTGTCAGTTATTGAGTGATGGAGGTTGGATATGATATGGAGATTGTTGTATTCTTTAGGTTTAGAGACTAGAAGTTATCAGAGGCAAACTATTCCTTGGTAGTGAACTATGAAGATATGTTAAGAGTTAGTCTGACAACCCGGCCAGTCGTCTCGTGGGGTTACCACTCCGTCTTCCCCATTTTCTGTCTCATTATATTTCATTATCTATGTTTTACGTAATCAAGTTGAGTAAGTTGCATTCGGAGTAAAATCAGTAAGAAATGAGACACTTAGTCCCTTTCGAGAAGGCTTAAGTTGTAAAAGTCAACCGTATGTTGACTTATGAGTTAGAAGGCTCGGATGTGAATTCCGATGATTCGGTTAGTTTCGGGAGAGGATTTATGACTTAGGAGAGTGATCGGAATTAGTTTTGGAGGTCCCGTGTAGAATCAGGCTTGAGTTGGTAAAGTTAGAATTTTGGCGATTTCCGGTTGAAAGGGGAGATTTTGATCCGAGGGTCGGAATGGAATTCCGAAAGTTTCTGTAGCTTCGATATGTAATTTATGACTTGTGTGCAAAATTTCAGGTCATTCGGACGTGGTTTGGTCGGGTTTAGATCAAAAGAGCGATTTAGAAGATTTTGAGATCCTTAGGCTTGAATCCGATGCGAATTTGATGTTATGGTGTTGATTTGAACGTTCTGAAGGTTGGAACAAGTTTGAATAATGTTATGGGACATGTTGGCATGTTTGGTTGAAGTCCCGGGGGCCTCGAATGGATTTTGGGTGGTTGCTGGAGCTTAACTTTGGCATTTCGAGAATGTGCTAACGACGTATCTTCAAGAATAAGTGGTATCATATTATTCAAATGAACTCCAAATTCAGTTTTGATTGAAGCATTAGATCCGTATTGAAATTTCGGAGTCATAGCAAAAAGAATCGTCCAATTTGGACATCGTATGAGAAAGTTATGTCCATTTTCGCAACGAGGAAAAAATCTGCCGAAATGTGAGATCCGCGATCGCAGATCAACAAATGCGAACCGCGGAATGGACCTTGAGGTCGCAAACTGAGGCAGAAAGGGTCTATAAGCGGGGGTTTTGGCCATTTTGGCCATTTTAACATATTTGGGGCTAGGGAGGTCGGATTGAGGCGATTTTTGAGGCAATTTTCAAGGAAAACATCGGGGTAAGTGTTTTTTTATCATAAATCCTTCATAGATCATGATTCCATACTCATTTACATCATGAATCCATGAATCTATGGAAGAAAAATTAGAATTTTTTTTCAAATCTTCCAAAAACGAAAATTTAAGATTTGAAAGCCAATCCGATGTCGGAATTCGACAAATTTTATATGGTTGAACTCGTATCGGAATGGGTTATCACATTTTGTGGGTTTTGTACGATTACGAGAAGTGGACCCCACTGGTAATTTTGAGTTAAATTTTGGATTTTAATCCGGAAAATTTATAAATTCATATGGAGTTAGTTTCTACTATGTGTATTGAGTGTATTAAATTATTTGTGACTAGATTCGAAGCCTTCGGACGCAAAGTTTCAAGGCAAAGGTTTGTCGGAACCTTGAATTCAGTTGCAAAGCGAGGTAAGTGTTCGTTCTAACCTTAGCTTGAGGGATTAGAAGTCGTGTTCTATTTGTTAAATTGTTACTTTAAGTACGACGTATAGGCATGGTGACGAGTGCCTCTACGTTGGTGTCAAGCATGACCGTGGGTCGTGTATGGATGATTGTTTTGGATGTTATTGTTCTCTTGTTGAGAAATTCTGATATTGTTTTGTTTCCTTACTGAAATTCTTGTGATTTGTGTGATGACTATTGAAATCGGAGCGGGTGGTACGCCTACCACAAATTTAAGGAAATGGGGTCGAGTTGCACCCCTGCAACATGGACATAATGAAATGGGGTAAGGTGGTACGCCTACCACAGATTATACTGAAATGGGGTCGGGTGGCACGCCTGCCACAAGATATTGTGAAATGGGAGCGGGTGGTACGCCTACCACAGATTATAAGGAAATGGGGTCGAGTTGCACGCCTGCCACAGGATTTTTAAGGAAATGGGGTCGATTTGCACGCCTGCAACAGGATGTGACAGAAAGTGAAATTTGACTGAAATTTTCTCTTGATTTGTGTTGGAATTTAATTTGTAGTTCCTTTACTATTCATCTATGATCTGTTGTTTTAACTGTTATCCTGAAGTATATCCCTTTTTTTTCCCTCTCTTTCCCACTTAATTGGTTCATTTATTTCTATCTTTCTACTGTAGATATGTATATATATTGGTATATAACTGCACAGGTTTATCTGGAGTCTGGTTCTAGCCTCGTCACTACCTCGCCGGGGTTAGGCCAGGCACTTACCAGCACATGGGGTCGGTTGTGTTGATACTACACTCTGCACTCTTTTGTGCAGATCCCAGTACCGCAGGCTTTCGACTGTAAGGAGCTTCCGGCTTCTGATTATCAGGCGACCTAAGGTAGTCCTGCAGGCGTCCGCGGACCTTGGAGTCTCCTGCTTTCTATTTTGTCTGTGTTCTTTATTTTTTTGTAGTCCCGGAAACAGCATTTTGTTATTTTTTTCAGACCCTTACTTGTAGTGAATCTTGGACAGTCTGTGAAACTGTGACACCAGATCTTAGGTAGTTTGTATAGAGATTTTATTTGAATATTTTATGCATTTCGCTCATTTAATTGTGTTGTTTATTTATTGTTGGTTTTAGTTGAATGGATTTCTAATGAAAACGTGGTAAATAATCCGGTTGATTGGCTCGCCTATCTTTCCCTAGTAGGCGCCATCACGACTCCTGAGGGTGGGAAATCCGGGTTGTGACAGTTAGTCAGCTAATAGCATGTGTTATGGATAAGTTACTATGGAAATTTGGAATATAACTTACCTATTTTGGGATGATCGGAACTTGATTTGGGGATCATGGGTAGGCCAAATGACAATGTATATTTTACATCAGATTCGGTTTGTTTACTCTTGAGCAGCAGTTTTTGTGGGTATGTCATTGGGCGAAATGGATGTTATTTGTGTCTTGGTTTGTTCCATGTGTTGCTCTCTTATGCTACGATGAATTGTGAGACGACTTGACTTTTCACACATCTCATGTGATTCCGTTTAGGCCTTGTGGTGAGATTCGACTGAGATGGCTCTAGGGGTGTTAGATAGTTTATCATGCCTTGGTTATTATGGTTTATCTATCTAGGGTATATTGTGATATATGTTTCTCTATAGTTATGGTCATGTATTTCGTGTGTTTGATGTTGGTATATATATGGTCGTTGATTGTGAGCATTATTGCTCGCTTCGTGTGTTTTTCTTCCCCCGTGTGAGATGGGTTCATAACGTTGTGATTTGTGGTGGTATTTGTTGAATTTGTTGGGTGGATCTCTTATTTGGCTCTCCTTCTATCACTGGTTATATTTGAGTTGTTGCTTATTGGAGGAACAGGTTTCTCGTGTCTGACTAGGTGGCAATTGGCATGGCTTGTTGGTTGAATGGCTCATATTGGATGAGATGAGATCACTAAACCTGGAATTAGTGCAATTGGACTTGGATAAGGTATGTTTGTATAAGGTATGTTTTGATAAGAATGTCATTAATTAGCTTAGAGTTATGCAATGGTCCTTGTTGGGGGAGAGAACTCCACGACTTATTGATTGGGCGAGTGGTTATGAGTTTCTACATGTTTCTTTCATCATTGGCAGAGTAAGAAGGCTTGGAACAAGGTTTTAATTGATATGAGGGTTTTTACCGGTGTCGGATTTGGTTACGGGCAACTACTATGGTCCGAAGATATTACTATGAGTACATGAGTTATGTGGCATATCGTGTGATTATATCTTGGAATATGATTACAGCTTGATGCATCTTGATTAAACTTATACAGTGTATAGATGTGAGAATCATGTCTTATACTGAATTCTGGATGTTAGAGATTGGGTTCTAAGACTTATGGACTAAGGTTGAAGAAAGGATCTTCAGTTAGGTTGTGTTGAAAGGCTTATATGGATTGAGGTGATGTGGGATCAACCATGGGTATGTGTATGGTGAGTTTATACAGTGATTTGATGCTTTTGGAACAACTTTTGGCACGTTCGAGGACGAACGTATGTTTATGAGAGGGAGAATGTAACGACCCGGCCGGTCGTTTTGAGCTTTAGCATTCCGTTCATTAGTTTGAGAATTTGAGTAGCTTCATATGATGTATTATGACTTGTGTGTATGGTTGGTTTAAGCTTTCAATTTGTTCGGGAGTGATTTATAAGAATGACTCTCGATTTGGAAACTTTAACTTGGAAGAATTAACCTAGGTCTGACTTTTGGGTACACAAACTCAGAATGGAGTTTCTATGATTCTTGTTTGTTGAACCTTGTAAAATGCGTGAAAGTTGGATACTCCAAATTCGGGGGTCATAGAGTTTTAGAAAATGTTCTTGGTGGAAAAATATGTGAATGAAGGATCCCACTGAATTGAATTGGGTCCATAAATCAAATAAATGGTGAGAATTCTTGATCTCATCTCAATATTTCTCTCAATTCAAAAATCCAGGATTTGAATTAATGTCCTCTAGGTTCATATGATGATTTTGGACTTCTATGTATGTTCGGATTTGGTTTTGGAGGTTCCTATAGGAATTCAACTAGATTTCTCGAAAGTTGATAATTTGAAGAACTTAAGAGTTCAAAAGTTTGACCAATAGTTGACTTTGATGTTATTGGACTCCAATTGGTGTTCTGAGACCTTGGATAGGTCTATATAATTGAATTGAACTTGTCTGCAAAATTTGGAAGTAATCTGAAGTGTGTAAGTGTGATTTGGACTCTCTTTTAAAGGTATGAAGATTTAACAACCTAATAGAAATTTAATTCGGTTTGAGCCTCGATTCTCTGATGCAATGTTCCCGTGGGTGTTTCAAAGCTTTGGATACAACAACAACAACAACCAAATAAAATCCCACTAGTTGGATCTGGGAAGAGTAATGTGTACTCGGACCTTACCCCTACCCCGAGGGGTAGAGAGGCTGTATTCGATAGACCCTCGGCTGAAGAAGACAAAAAGAAGATGAAAAGAGACAGTATATCAGTACCATCAATAAATCTTGGAAAGACATCACAAGAACATAGACAAAAAGCAAAACAATAACCAGTAGATAAAGCATGACATTAAGAGGAACGAAAGAGTAATGTGAACTCAACATTAACCACTAGCAGTCTAAGAAAAAATCCTAACAGACTAGCCTCACTCTAGCGAGCCGTAGGAATAAGCATACCTACCTCCTAACCTACGACCCTAATGCTCGACCTTCACATCCTATCTAGGGTCATGTCCTCGGTAATCTGAAGCCTCGCCATGTCCTGCCTGATCACCTCTCCCCAATACTTCTTAAGGTGCCTTCTACCTCTCTTTGCGCCCGCCAAAGCCAGCTGCTTGTACCTCCTTGCTGGGGCATCTGGACTTTTTCTCTGAATGTGCTCGAACAATCTGAGTCTAGCTCCCTGTAGCTTGTCATCCATGGGGGCCACGCCGACCTTCTTCCAAATATGTTGATTCCTAATCTTATCAATCTTAGTGTGCTCACACATCCACCTTAACATCCTCATTTCTACTACTTTCATCTTCTGAATATGTGAGTTCTTAACTGGCCAACACTCAGCCCCATACAACATAGCCGGTCTAACCACCGCTCTAAACAACATACCTTTGAGTATCGGTGGAACTTTCTTATCACAAAGGACTCCTGACGCTAACCTCCACTTTATCCACCCCGCCTCTATACGGTGAGTGAGATCCTCATCGATCAATCCCCCTGTATAACCGACCCACGGTACTTGAAACTGCCCCTCTTGGGTATAGCCCTATAACAACCGGAAAATGCTTTGAGTCGCCTCCCACTGTCCTAACCCGAGTCTTAGCTCCATCATACATGTCCATGATCACCCTTATTTAAGCAACCGGTACACTGTTTGTCTCCAAGCATCTCCATAAAACCTCTCTATGAACCTTATCATACGCTTTCTCCAGATCAAATAAACACCATGTGAAGATCCTTCTTCCCATCCCTGTATAACCAATTATATCTTTCATTATTCGCTCTCCTCTTCTCCTCGCCAGTGCTACCTGCTAACTTCAGGTATGCCGCCTTCTTTGCTTCTACTTTGCCTTGGACCTCTTCATTCCAACACTATTCGCCTTTGTGTCCACTAGAGTAGCCCGACGAGACCCCTAACACCTCTCTCGCCGCCTCCCTTATACAAGCAGTCGTCGTCGACCACATATTGCTCGCGTCCCCACTACTCCTCCAGGCTCCCATATCCAATAACCTCCCTCCTATATCCTGAGCTTTATTCGTAGTCAAGGCACCCCACCTGATCCTTGGTCATCTCATACAGACCTCTTCCTCCTCCTTATCATTATACCGACGTCCATCACCAAGAGCTTATGCTGCGTCGCGAGGGTCTCACCCGAGATAACCTTGCAATCCTTGCACAAGTCTCTGTCACATCTCCTGAAGAGGAGATAGTCAATCTGAGTCTTTGCCACTGTAGTTTGAAAAGTAACCAAATTCCCTTCCCTCTTTAGAAAACTCGAGTTCACAATCATCAGCTCAAATGCCTTAGCGAAATCCAATAGTGAAGTACCTCCTCCGTTCCGACCCGAAAACCGAAGCCGCCACGCACCTCGCTATAATCGCATGCATACCGCCCAATATGTCCATTGAAATCCCTTCCTATAAATAACCTCTCGACAAGTGAATATTACGCACAATCTCATCCAGCCCCTCCTAGAATCGCCTCTTAACCTCCTCATCCAAGCCTGCTTACGGCGCGCAAGCGCTAACGACTGTTTCAAAGCTTAGGATATGTTTGGATAATTATTTTTACTTATTGGTATGGTTAGATGGAGTCCCGAGGGGCTCGGGTGTGTTTTGGATCATTGGTTGAGAGAATAGTTAAATTAAGGATTTGGACTTTGACCATGGTCAATATCGGGTCAAGATGACCTCTTTTTGGTGTTTTGAGTGTGCAAGCAGGTTTGTAGCCGGTTGTAAAATGCATATATGATGTGTCTAGGAGGTTCCGAATTAGTTTAGAGTGCTAAAATGAAGATTTTTTGATTGCTGAGTACATGGGGTCGGTTGTACTCATACTACACTTATGCACCTTTCAAACAGATATTCGACGAGGGGCGGCTTAGGAGTTTGTTGGCCTAGCATTGAAGATGTAGCATCATTCAAAATACAACTACCATTTGTTCGTGGTACTTTAGAATTTATATTTCTCTTAATGTAGATTTGTAACGACCCGGCCAATCGCTTTGATTATTTAGCTCTGCTTCCCATATTTGATGTTTTACTTATGTGTATTTGAGGTTTCGTGACTTGCCAAGGTGGTTGGTTAGATTTTGGGGGAGTTTCGGAGTAAATTGGGACACTTAGTCCTGAGGTTGGAAGCTTAAGTTGAAAGAGTTGACCGGAGTTTGACTTTTGTGTAGATGACTATGTAATGGAGTTTTGATGGTTTCCATAGTTTTTTATGGTGATTTTGGACTTAGGCGTATGCCCAGATATGGATGGAGGTCCGTAGGTTAATTTGATGCTTTTTGGTGAAAGTTAAAGGTTTGGAAGGTTGAGAGGTATGATCGAAAGTTGACTCTTGTTGATATAGGGTTCGGATTTTTGTTCCAGAAGTTAGAATAGGACCTTTGTATCCTTTGGGACTTGTGTGCAAAATTTGAAGGTATTAGGGATTGGTTTGATAAGATTCAGAATGAGTTTTGGAAGTTGGAAGTTCATTAGTTCATTTTGCTTGAATTGGGATGCGATTCAGGGTTTTAATGTTGTTTTGTGTAATTTGAGGCCTCGAGTAGGTTCGTGTTATGATTTGGAATTGGTTGGTGTAATTGGATGGGGCCCTAGGGGCCTTGGGTGTGATTCAGATAGGTTTCAGACCATTTCCATCTTGTTTGGGACTGCTAATGTAGAGGTTCTGGTATCCTTCTACGCCATCACGAAGAAGCAGTCGCAATTGTGGAAGGCATCATGTTGGCAGGGGCGATCGTTCATCGCGTTCACGGATGTGAGCTCGCGTTTGCGGACGTGAGCTCGTGTTCGCAGATGGGAGCTCGTGTTCGTGAAGCTTTGAGAGGTAGGGATCATCATGATCGCGAGTGTCTATTCGCGTTAACGTAGAACGGGAGTTCAGCTAGGGGCTTCAGGAGGTACGTCATGGCGATCGCATTAGGTTTCCCACGTTCGCGAAGTGTCCTATTGGTTGTGCAAGGGGCAGTGTTTTCTTCACGATCGCGAAGGGTATGCTTGGGCAGACCATAAGTACTCTATTTTTCAAGGGTTTTGTTCATTTTAACACATTTTGAGTTGTAGAGCTCGGATTTGGGATATCTTGGAGGGGATTTTCACAATTTGGATTCGGGTAAGTATTTTTTGACATGGATTTGTTTATATTCCATGATTCCATTCTTTTTTAGCATTTAATTGGTTAATTGAAGTCAGCAACAACAGCATAGGAATATACATGAAGACTCTAAGGAGTGCAGCAGCCTCAGAAGCACAGTCATATCAGCATTGCACCAGGTTCAAAAAGAGCTACATTCATTAGAAGACACATGTAGCACACAAGACTGCCTCAGCACATAAATGAAAATCCAAGAACTCAATCATCAACTAAGCAACATTCACCTTTGCAGCAGCAGACAACAACAGAAGCCACCAGTGCAGGAAAACCTCAAAGCAAACTTTCCTCACCTGCACTTCCAGCTTATAAAACTTCATCAACAGGACATTCTTCAGCATACTAATCATCACACTCAACGGAAGATGAAGACAACTCTCCCCTTTGCCACACAGTTTAGACAATACCAGTACTACTGCCCAGTTACATGGCCACTTTTTGCTTCATATCTTCAATTATGCTTTCTTTGCTATCAATGCCAAAGCAAAATTGAAGATTGCTATCACCTGATATCTGATACATCACCTAGACGACTCCCTCCTTTTACTAGAAGTAGATCCAGTTGTACATGGAAGATACTACTACAACCCACTTACTATGTAGATTTAGGAATACATGTACTTTTTTGTATAGTTGACCTACATTCACTTCACACTGTTTTTGTAACTATGATCGTCTATCGATCTTATAAGATGGAAAATCATTACATCATCACAGGTCTAATTCATCATGGCTTTCTAGGCATACTTGATTGTCATCCCTCGATGATCAAGAATGTACACATTTTATCTTGGGAGGTAAGGTTTATGTCCCCCTCCATTATTGTACCTTATTTTGTATTTATGAAAATTAACCCTGGGCACACTGCCTAGTGGATTTGGATTAAAAAAAGAAAAGTGAAGAAATTGGGGATTTTAATAAAAACATTCCTAAAGTGTAAATGAGGATTTGAAGGTCGATTCGAGGTCGGAATTGGATAAAATTGTTATGGTTGGACTCGTAATCGAATGAGTGTCAGGAATTTTTTAATTTGGTGGAGTTCCGAGGTGTGGGACTAGGGTTGATTTTTTTTTTTGGTTAAGATCTTAGCTTTGTCAATTGGAATCGATTCCTATGGCTTTTATCGATTATATTAAGTTATTTTTGCTAGATTTGAACCGTCGAGAGGTTGATTCACGCAGGAGGGGCTTGTTAAATGAGTGATTTGTCTTCCTTAAGGTAAGTATCTTACATAAACTTGGTTGAGGCACTAGTTGCCATAGTTATTTGTGATAGCTACGTGCAAAATGGGTGCACATATGTGTGGGGGTTGAGCCTATGTACGAGAACGAGGTATTTAACCATGCTCAGGGTTGTGCTTAGGCTATGACGTGCCTTGAATTGATTGTTAAGATTTAAGCTATGATGTTTCTCATAGTTGTAACTCTATTATGAGCTATTTTATCCATGTTTTGATGTTATATAGAGGCTAATCTCCTGATTGATCTTGCTATTTTCGTGATGAAATTGTCGATTTGAGCTATGATAGCACACTTTACACATGCATACACCTTAGCATGTCACTTATACCAGTCTACGAGCATGAAATCTGATGTTCATTGATCATATACATGTGTTCTTGTATATTTTCTTCTGTGTGATATGATTTGAACTGGTTTCCTGTGACCACGCCGGGAGGATTGTGTTGTTATACCTGTGACCACACTGTGCAGATTGTGCTATTATGCATGTGACCACGCCGGGCGGATCTGTGACATTGAGCCCGTGAACACACCAGGCGAACTATGATATATAGCCTGTGACCATGCCGGGTCGAGTATGATTATCTCACGTGACCACGTCGTATAGCATGTGGGTATGGATTTACGAGGATTGAGGAAAAGTAATCAGTGGTTTCGTACTATATTGGAATTTTTGAGGAAAATCTAGCTAGTGTTGTTTGCTTATTGCATTTCATCTTTACTTGCAATTTTCATGATTATTTACCTGATTAAGTTGCATAACATCTTTATATGTTGGATCATTGACTAAGAAGAATACTTGAGTAATTGCAGGAACTAAGGTGGTTTTATCCGTGATTTCATGATTTTATCGTATTTCTGTTTTTTGCTTGTTAAATTTATGAACTGTACATGTTATAGCAAGTATCATTTATAATTCTTACTGCTTTTACCTCGCTGAGATTAGTTATAATACTTGCTGAGTACATGGGGTGGGTTGTACTTATGATACACTAAACTTAATTGTGCAAATTCAAGTTTCGGACACAGTTATCGATAGCGGAGTTTGCTAGCTGAGTCGATCATCGAGAGACGAGGTAGAGCTGCATTCTCGACCGCAGTCTTGGCGTCTCTTTCCATATTATAGCGTTGACCTTATATCAGACAATGTTGATATTTAGCTTTTAGACTTGTATTTTCTTTCTGTTTTAAAGGTCATGACTCTATATTTACCAGTTATGAGGGATTTATCATGTAATTGTCTCATTATGCTATTTTAAGGTTTTAGACTGATTTTTATTGTGTCATTTATGCTAGTTTGGTTCACTATTATTATGTCTAGCTTGCCTAGCAAGTGTGTCAGACGCCATCACGACTGGTTGGGATTTTGGGTCTTGATAAGTTGGTATCAAAACCCTAGAATCATAAGTATTACGGGTCATGAGAAATTTTAGCAGAGTCTTGCGGATCGGTATGGAGATGTCTATACCTATCTTCAGGAGGCTACTGAACTGTTAGGATAACTTCAAGGATAACTTCACTTTCTTGCATTCTTGTTATGAAAATTTGTTATTTCCAATTTTTGAACTTTGACTCTTCTATTATCTCGTAGATGGTGAGGACACGTGCAACTAAATTGGGCAGACGGGCACCAGTACCACCAGTTAGGGCCGTGAGAGGTCAGGGCCATGGTAGAGTCCGAGGTGGGGCTCGCATTACCGCTAGAGCAGCATATGTAGAGCCAATAGTTGCTCCAGCTAAAGAGCAGGTTCTAGATACGGCCAAGACGGTGGGACCAACTCAGGCACCAACATTGCCTATTTTTATTCCTGGACTTCAGGAGGCATTGGCTCAGATTATGACTGTGTGCACGAGTCTAGCTTAGGCGGTTTCAATCCCAGTTGCACCAGCTACCTCACAGGCTGGGAGAGGTGCCCAGACTCTTGCCACCCGTACTCTAGAGTAGCTAGCTCAAAGGGTCATCAGACACCGGTGGGTGTTACCAGTTCAGTCGGTTACTACTGCCCGGTCCGAGGTTAGTCCACCTATGAGTGATGAGGAGAAGAAGAGTTTGGAGCGGTTTAGGAGGCTTAAGCCTCCAAAGTTCAGAGCGCGAGGGGGGGGAGGGGGGATTCAGAGGATGCTCATGATTTTCAAGATCGTTGTCAGCGGATTCTTCACACAACGGGTATTTTGGACACAAATGGGGTTGCATTAACTACTTTTTAGCTGATAGAGGCAGCTTACAGGTGGTGGCAGACTTATGAGTTAGGCCGGCTAGCCGGCATAGTGCCACTTTCATGGCATGAGTTCTCAGTTCTTTTCTTAGAGAAGATTGTTCCACAAACTCGCAGAGAGGAGTTGCGTAGTGAATTTAAGCATCTACGTTAGGACGGTATCATAGTGACCTATGTACGAGATAAGATTTGCAGATTTGGCACGTCATGCTATATGGTTGGTTCCCATTGAGAGGAAGAAGATCAGGAGGTTCATTTATGGTCTCAACTATGGTTTACATTATAGTATGGCTCGAGAGGTTGCAATGGAATTTAGGTTTGACCAGGTGGTCGAAATTGCTAAATGTTTGGAGTAGGTATGCAGGCTCGAGCGGGAGGCCAAGAGGCCTCGTGGTTTAGGTGGTGTCAACAGTGGCCCATATGGAGGCTAGTAAGATTGCAGCAGAGGTCATCCTTTTAGACCCGTTCAAGCAGCTCATCATGTTCCTCGTGGTTTTCAGTTGGCTACAGTTCAAACAGTGCATGCCCAACTCACTCATCATTCAATGTGCTGCCAGCACAGAGTTTTTACCGTGCTCCATCTGCTCACGTTTCCACGAGCAGCTCTTCAGGTTATCAAGGTCAACAACCTTAGATGAGGGGTTGTTATGAGTATGGAGACTTGATTATCTCAAGAGGGATTTCCCTAGACTATTGAGTAGTGTCTCACAGCAAAGCTCTTAGCCTATGATGTCAGCACCAACAGCTACACCACCCATATAGCCAGCTCAGGGTTGGGCTCAGTCAGCATGAGGTCTCCCAAGAGGGGGAGGTCATTCAGGCGGTGGTTAGGCTCATTTCTATGCATTTCCCTCCAGGCCAGAGGCATTTCTTTCGATGCCATGAATACATATATTGCTCCCATGTGCCGCAAAGATGCTTCATGGTTATTTGACCCCGATTCCACTTATTCATATATGCTTCATACTTTGCTCGTAATTTGGATATGCCTCATGATTTTTTAGTTATGACTGTTCATGTATCTACATAGGGTGATCCTATTATTGTGGACCATGTGTATCAGCCGTGTGTGATGACTATTAGGGGTTATGAGATGAGATTTGATCTTTTACTTCTTAGAATGGTTGATTTTGACGTGATTTTGGGCATGAATTGGTTATCGCCATGTCACGCTATTCTTGATTGTCAAGCTAAGACCGTGATGTCGGTGATGCCGCGGTTGTCTCGGGTTGAGTGGAGAGGTTCCCTAGATTATGTTCTTAGTAGGGTGGTTTCATACTTGAAGGCTCAACGGAGGTTGAGAAAGGGTGTCTGGCATACTTGGACTTTGTGAGGGATGTTAGTGTCGATACTCCTACCGTTGAGTCAGTTCCAGTGGTGAGAGACTTCCCAGATGCATTTCCTGCAGATCTATCAGGCATGCCACCCGACAGAGACATTAATCTTGGTATTGACCTGGTACCGGGCACTCAGCGCACCTCTATTTCATCGTATCGCATGGCACTTATAGAGTTGACGGAGTGGAATACAATTATAGGAGCTATTTTATTAGGGATTCATTAGGCCTAGTATGTCATCGCACATTGATGACTTATTTGATCATCTTTAGGGTGCTAGAGTGTTCTCAAATTTTGATTTGAGTTCGGGGTATTAGCAGTTGAAAATCCGGGATTCAGATATTCCGAAGATATCTTTCAGGACCCGCTATGGTCACTATGAGTTTCTGGTGATGCCTTTTGGGTTGACCAATACCCAGCAGCCTTTCTACACATGATGAATAGTGTGTTTCAGCCCTATCTTGATTCCTTCATCAAAGTTTTCATTGATGATATATTGGTGTATTTTCGCAGGCGCCGGCAGGAGGATCATAAGTAGCATCCAAGTATCGTGCTCAAGATTTTGAGGGAGAAGAAACTATACACTCAATTCTCCAAGTGTGAGTTTTGGCTTTATTCAATGGTGTTCTTGGGTCTGGTAGTATCCAGTGAGGGGATTAAGTGGAATAGAAGAAAATTGAGGCAGTTAAGAGTTGGCCCAGACCGTCTTTTGCTACTCAACTTCGGAATTTTCTTGGTTTGGCAGTGTATTATCACCGTTTTGTGAAGGATTTCTCCTCTATTTCTGCAGCTTTGACTAGATTGACCCAGAAGGGTGCCCCATTCAGGTGGTCAGATGACTGTAAGGAAAGCTTTCAGAAGCTCAAGGCTGCTTTTGCTACAGCTCCAGCTCTTGTTTTACCTTCAGGATCGGGTTTTTATACGGTCTATTATGATGCTTCTCGGATTGGCATTGGATGTGTGTTGATACAGGAGTTGTTGAACCTTATTTTGCACAGATAAAAACAAGATTCAACTAGAGGTTCTTCTAGTGTTGATAAAAGAGAGTCGCCACCTAATATTTAAGGTATATTATGGTACCTATGCGTTTTTTAAATTATTATCCAAATCATCTACTAACCGATGAGATCCGGGTAAGGGTTCTAGTTATTCTAAGTGGAAGGTGTTAGGCTTCCCTTAAAATCTAGGTAGCTCCTTAAACTTAGGCTAGGTTTGGAGAAATAAAGGTTTGTGCTCTGCTCAGTCAGGCACTTAAGTCTGTAAAATATTTTAAGTCTAGTTTAAAAATATATTGTATTGAAGAGAGGGTTGTGAGTGCACTTTGAAAATGAGTTACAGGTTTCTAAGGTTTTATAATCTATGAAAATCCTTTTGAAATGTTTATGCTTACAAAGTTGAGAAAAAAATCTCGTGAAGGACTTTTATATTTTGAAAGAAAGTTTAAATGTTTTATTTTTGGAGAAATGTGGTTACTCATGTATAACTTGGTGAAATTAAAAAAGCCACTAGAAAATCTGCCATAAATTGGGATAGGTATACCTCATTTGAAAATCAATTTCAATCGGAACTTGCGTTTAAAAACTCATTGAGGTTTGTTTTGCAATCACCGGCTATATTTGGTTTCGTTTTCTTGAAAATCAGCTGCATAATTATCTTTGCAATTCTGATCTTTTCAATTAGAATTCATTTTGCTTTTTGAATTTGTTCGTATCCAGACTCACTAAAGATTATTAGTGATAGCAATACAACATATTCCATTAATTGAGAAAATAAGTGATTAAAACATTGAAAGTGTTAAAGCTAACAGAAGTTTTGATTTTGATTCTTTTACCTATGGGCTTTTGGTTTGCCTATGATTCATTCACAATCAAGGTATCAAACAATACTCAATAGCAATGTTAGATTCAAAAAAACATAAAGACAAAATAACTAAATAACAATAATTATCGTGTGAAAATGAGAGGGAGGAAACATGATGGACTCTTGACTTTTGGCTGATGGATATTCAGGCCCGGTAGATTTTCACACAAGCAGCAGACTCCAATGAGCGGAAAAGAAATCCAAGATGGAACTTGGGCCAGAGTGCCAAAGAACCCAGCATGCCCAATTCAAACATGCACACAAAAGAAATAAGGAGATAATTAGTGGAAATCAATGTGAGGTATAACACGAATAAAATTACAACAAGTACTAATAATGCAGTGAATCCAATCTCATTTGTGTTAGTCCTATAAGGATTAATAAGAGTCATTAACCAAAGGCTTAGAGTAAAACCTTATTGTTGAATAAAATCCACATTTGGACCCCTGGCACTTCAGAGTTCACAAGGGTCTCAAGGACCCCGCTTTTGCCAGGGAGAGGTATCTCAACCACAGACCCAGTTTCACACCCAAATACCCTCAACCAATAACTTTCATTCTTCCCTAAAAGTTTAGACACAAATAGGTATCAACTTAGCAGTTAACATGAAAGAAGTAGTAGCCACAATGGTTCAGACACATAATTTCAACATAAACTATAGAGAACATCATCATTAGAGTGTAAGGATATGAACAGTTCATGATCATCCACACCATTGACTTTAGGATCAGAACGCAAAATATAAAGGCAAGCTACTGCAAGTGGACTTATATGGTCCAGTAATATGAATGACCTTTAAGGTTGATTATAGCATGCATTAGAGTACTTAGAAAGGTTATCACACAGATATAAAAACAAGGAGAATTAGTGGTAAACTATCAATAAACCAATTCAAGTTCAAAGGTGTGTAGTTGAGTGTCTAAGCATTGGTAAGTGATAGGAAAAGACCTATGCATTAGTTTCATTAGTTCTAATGAGGGATCAACATTTAGGATCCTTAACTAGGTAGATAGCATTTCAACTGGTATTTCAGTGATCTTCAGAATAATCCAAAGTAAGCATACACATGGTTGAGACCTTACTTCACTAAACACCTATACTAACAGCCATGTTCAAGCTTCTTAAGGACAACAACCAACAAAGATTTCAACGTAAGTAGGAAGGTCAGTTTTAATTTAGCTCAAACCTAGTAGCATGTAGTATGTCAGATTTCCAAATAATTCCAGATTCATGAATAAATTTCATATAGACAATGATATCAACCGATGATGGGACAGTGGGTAGGGATGTTCATTCTTAGCAGGTGAGAACAGTACAATCAGGTCTTAATGAATTTACTTAATCATGTAAATGACTAGGTTACATCAGTAAACTTCCATTTGGATCCTATATTCAGTGTTATTCACTAAAGGTGCTAAGTCATTAAGGAAAACAAGATTCAATCTATCAAGAGAAGTTTTCAGCAAATAACGTAGTGACTTAAACATGAAATTTTCTCAACTAAAGGGCATGTAAAGATTTATCAGTAGTACTAGACTAGTAAAATCATGATGGACACAAGCGCAAGCATAGAGGTCAATAGGAGTCAGTCAATCACTATACAGTAAGGTTTCTACAGAGTTTTATGGTCATAAAAAACGGACAGATCAAGTGAGCAGATGGTGTGATGACTGTACTGATAGGTTCAATCACGTGAGTCTAAACTATAATTATAAAATTGCATGAATTTGTAAATAAGTATAGCTGATATGGTTTAAAAGACAAACTATCCAATTAAGATTATCAAAGCAAACGGGTCAAATATAAGACATGCATTGTAGTGATGATCATTTTTATTGAATCAAAATAGTGTGGTATAACATCATAAATGTAAGGATAAATACGACATAGTGAAGCAAATGTGAACTCTTAACACGACATTAGGAGCAGTTTAAGAGCTGAATTAAGCTAGGTAAACATGGTAGTACAACTACTATTTAAGTGACAGAGCTAGAGCACGCACAACATTAACTTAAGGCTTAGTCGAACTAATTATTAAGAGGTTCTACAGGATTTGTCCAGAAAAATATCAACAACATGAAAACATTTTATCTTTCTAAGTTATGGGAGATGAAACCTACATCATAATAGCATAGTTTTAATCAAAAAATTATCCACTAAATAGTTTAAATGGCATGCAACAAAATAGAATATAACAAGTATAGTCATGTGCAACTAATATACATCATAAGCGAAAGATAATCAATAGGAAAAATATCATAAAATTTCACAGTCGAGAGATAGAGACGGGGTTAGTATATGATGACCTTTTGTAGAGCAGCAAACCAAGAAAGAGTCATTTATTTGCCGTTTTGAAGTCCAAACCCAAAACCAATCACGTAAAAAGATTGAACTCGAGCAGTAATGAAAAGGAGAAAAAGAAGAGAAATTAGGGAGAAGGTACTGGAACTTAATACCTAGCAGAAAAAGATTAAATTTTCAATTCTTTCAATGTGTTTTAATGTGATGTTAAGTGTGTCGGTATCTCATAGGTAGAAACATTGAATTCCCTGTTTATAGTTGTATTCAAGCCACTTAAAGTTTCGATTGAGTTCTAACAGATAGTGGAGAGTGATGATAGGATAGATGATGATAGTAAGCAGGTAAGATCAGAAGGGAAAGAGGGAAATCAGTGAAGATATTTACCTGGGCATGAGAAGATGTCTGTTGAATGCGAAGACCGATCGGACAAACACTAATGTCTAGAGGTCACTGCGTTTGACCTATGGACAAAGAATAATAAAGATGATCTTGCAGATAATAGTCATGCATGTCACGAATTTGAAAGACCGAAGGAAGATTGATAGATTTCAGTTTGCAAGATTTTAGGTCTAGGGTTCGAATTGGGGATTCTGAAATTGGGAGATAAAAATGGGAATATCGGCATGATTCTCGGTGTTATAGGGGCAAAGAGGATGATTTGAGGGTTGGATTCGTGACCTTGCACAAACTTTTGCAAGGTTTGGTGATTGATGGTTCATGGGGTGAGAGATAGAATAGAGGAAAGGGAAACAGAGGCCCTGGGTAGGGTAAAACGATTTAGGGTCAGGGGTAGTCTCTAATGTTTAAAGCGAAAGACTAAAATCTAAGCTGTTGGATCTCTTGATCAGCGGCTTCAATCTTTAGAAGGTAAGATTCGATAAAAATTGTTGTTAGGGACACAATGGGGGTTGTTGGATTTATGTGATCCAACGGTTGATATAGGATCCGGCAAGAGGCTTAAATGTAAAGGGAAAAGGGGATGTAATACGGACCGTTGATGATTTGGATCAACAGTCCATATCCGTTGTGTTTGTTTTGTGAGTGGTAAAGACAGGTGATGCGGCACACTACTATTGGATCTTAGAGGTTTGCATGGATTTCCAAACTGGATAGGGGGTTGACTGGGTTTGAGGCGATTGGGCTTGTATATTTCGGCCAAAAACAATGGAAATGAGATTTAAGCCATAGCCACTTTGGGTTTAATTAGTTAATTGCAATTGTAGCCTTCTTAGTTTTTAATCCCTTTAAAGATTAACTTAATTAAACATAATTAATTCTAATTAAGTATGATAAAATATAATCATAAAATATATTATAAATTATTGTAATTAATTATTTATTTATTAAATTACTTCATTTATAAAATTATGAATCTCGTTTTGAATTAATTAAAGTAATAAAAGCGATATAACTATAATCAAAGGTTAATTTATAAAATTAATTGTAAAACTTGTTTATTTAAATATAAAGATCATTTTAATTATTCCAAAATAGTAGGGGTAATATAACTTATAAATATTTAACATCAAATTATTAATTCAACATTGTTAATTCTTATTTCCTATTATATTTTAATTAAAATAGGTATTATTGCTTAGAAAATATTTTACCACATCTAATTCAAATCGCTAAGCATAAATATTCTAATTTTTATAAAGGAGGGTCAAAATTGGTCGTCTACAGAAGGGTAGAGTTATTGCTTATGCTTACTGTCAGTTGAAGCACCACGAGAAGAACTGCCTTCTTCATCATTTAGAGTTGGCAACTATTGTTCACGCATTGATGATTTAGAGGCATTATGTTTATGGTGTGTTATGTCAGGTATTCACGGATCATAGGAGTCACCAACACTTATTCAATCAAAAGGATCTAACCTTGAAGTAACAAAGGTGGTAAGAGCTACTGAAGGACTATGATATTACCATTCTTTATCACCTGAGAAAGACCAATGTGGTGGCCGATGCCTTGAGTGGGAAGGCCGAGAGTATAGGGAGTCTATATATTCCAGTTGGGGAAAGACCGTTAGCATTGGATGTTCAAGATTTGGCCAATCGGTTTGTGAGGTTAGACATTTTGCAGCCTAGCCAGGTTCTTGCTTGTGTGGTTTCACGGTCTTCTTTGTTTGAGCTCATCAAGGTGCTTCAATATGATGGTCCCATTTTCTTGTCCGGAAGGACATAGTGCAGCACGGTGATGTTAAGGAGGTTTCTATTGGATATGATGGGGTCTTAAGGATGTAGGGTCGAATCAGTGTTCCAAATATGGATGGGTTGCGTGAGTTGATTCTTAAGGAGGCCCACAGTTCATTGTATTCCATTCACCTGGGTGCCGCAAAGATGTATCAGGATTTGAAGCAGCACTATTTATGGCGGAGGATGAAGAAAGATATTATTGAGTATGTTGCTCGGTGTTTGAACTGTCAGTAAGTGAAGTACGAGTATTAGAGACCTAGTGGTTTGCTTCAGATACTTGACATTCCGGAGTAGAAGTGGGAGTGTATCACAATGGAATTTGTAGTTGGACTTTCACGGACCTTGAAGAAATTTGATGCAGTACGAGTTATTGTGGATAGACTGACAAAGTTTGCACACTTCATTCTAGTTGTCCTACCTACTCCTCAGAGTAGCTGGCTTGGATTTACATTCATGAGATTCTTCGCCTTCATGGTGAGCCCGTGCCTATTATCT
The DNA here is from genome assembly GCA_002018475.1 of Nicotiana obtusifolia. NCBI lineage: Eukaryota > Viridiplantae > Streptophyta > Magnoliopsida > Solanales > Solanaceae > Nicotiana > Nicotiana obtusifolia. Next base: position 152,963 of record MCJB01049831.1, read on the forward strand.
TGGATTGAGGCACTCGGTTCACATTGCAGTTTTGGAGAGCAGTGCAGTGAGAGTTGGGCACATGGGTCGAGCTGAGTATAACATTTCATCCCCAGGTGGATGGTTGGTTTGAGCTCACTATTCAGATATTGGAGAACATGTTACTCGCCTGCGTTATTAATTTTGAGGGGTCGTGGGATCAGTTTCTTCCATTAGCAGAGTTCGCCCACAACAACAGCTTTTAATCGAGTATCCCGATGGCTCCTTACGAGGCCTATATATGGGAGGAGATGTCGTTCTCTAGTTGTTGGTTTTAGCCTGGGAGGCTAGGTTGTTGGGAACTGATTTGGTCCATGATGCTTTAGAGAAGGTGAAGTTGATTCAGGAGTGACTTTGTACAACACAGTCCAGCTAGAAGAGTTATGCGGACATGAAGGTTCGTGAAGTTGCATATATGGTGGGTGAGAAGGTTCTGTTCAGAGTTTCTCCCATAAAGGGTGTGATGAGGTTCGGGTTGAAGGGCAAGTTGCGCCTTAGGTAAATTGGTCCTTTTGAGGTGCTTAAGAGAGTTGGAGAGGTGGCCTACAGATTTGTATTGCCGCCTAGTCTATCCAGTGTTCATCCAGTATTCCATGTTTCTATGTTCGAAAGTATTATGGTGATCCATCACATGTTTTGGACTTCAGCACAGTGCAGTTAGATGGAGATTTGACCTATGATGTGGAGCTGGTGACCATTTGGCGGGCAAGTTCGAAAGTTAAGGTCGAAGAACATAGCTTCGGTAAAGGTGCATTGGAGGGGTCAGGCAGTCGAGGAGGCTACTTGGGATACCGACCAGGAGATGAGAGCAGATACCCATACTTATTTGAGAATCCAAGTGTAAGGCCCCGTTAAAATTTCCTAATGATTTAAGATTATAAAGTGCGCCAAACGTATTTGAGAATAACGTATTCGAGTATTAATGGAGACCCATGGTATAGAACCACATCATTTTGAAATGAAAATATATGTGTTGGACATACTAAGGAGTTTTCTGAATGGGACTTGTGTGGAACAAGTTAGATACATTATGTGGAAAGGATGTTTCAATCATTGGTGTGGAAGGTGGCTGATTGGTGAAGAAATTCCTTTGGAGGGGGTTGTAAAAAGATATGCACATTAGATGTTTGATAAAAAGTCTAAATGATTTAAAGTATAAAAATCTTGCTAATATTGGTACAATTGTGTTGCATTGTTATAGATTGAAGTTATTTAGTGTGGTAGAACCTCGTAATATTATTAAGGGGCAAATTCCAGGTACGTTGGCTAAACTTCTCTCCTAGAATTGAATCCCATGATGTTCTTGTAAGTCCCGAGTTATTCATTATAAATTGACTCCGAATAACTTTGTGTTGAAAGGTAAATGTTCAAAACGTGTTCCGAACGCTCTTGTAATACTGTGATATTACACAAGAATGTGTTCAAGTATGGGATGTGTGTTAATATGTTATGACTTCAAGTCATGTTTCGGATGAAGGCTATTATTCCAAATTATGTAAGAAATCTCGATGTGCTTAAGACTCTTAATTCCTCATGTGTGAAATGAAAGTCGTGATTAGAGATGCTTTGTTGTTGATAATCTATAAAGATGCTTGAAAATGAAAGAAGTGAGTTGGGAATATGAAGTGTGGCCACCGTGCCAAGAATGAAAGTTATACTTGTGACAAATAGTGCCAATGAAATGAAATGATGTGTGAAAGATTATGAAATGATCCTTGATTCAACAGTTCCAAATTGACTTCGAAAATAGATTTGCCTAAAAGCTTATGTACTCAAGTTATGTCCAATTGTGATTGTTTCAACTAAGATGTGCTTTGTAAGTATTTCCAACGTGTTTTGAGCTCTTATATATTCATGAGTTGAAATTGTATCTTGCCCTTTTGGAAAAAAAGTAATTCAAGAATAAATGGTGAGTTACTCGTTTGTAATTTTGACCTGTGAATCGATTACCAATCATTTCACTCCATTTCTTGGAAAGAAATCCATTGTGTTTAAAGTCTTCATTACTAATGAACCTAAAGTTGTGCTTTCTGGAATATTCTATTTGTTGATACTTATGATGACGACCCATGAAAGGAAAGAAATGAAAGTGTGGAATATGAAGTACGGTCATTGTGCCATGAATGGTGAATTATATGTATGGCCAAGAGAGCCAATGAAATAATGATTTTGTAAGTGGTTGAAAGTGCCAGTGAGGCTATAAATGGTGTGAAAGGTTATGAGGTAAATGCAATTTTATTTCTGTTTCCCGTTTATGAAAATCAAAAGTATTTTTTTTTAGAATCGTTAGTCACCGAGGAATGGTAGGTTGACATAACCTAACCCCAAAATACACCTCCACCCACATACATTGGGGTGAGGGGGTAGGGTCGCTTTGTGTAGAGATTGTGATTGTGAATACACCTCCACCCGCATACATTAGGGTGAGGCAGAAAAATCGCTTTGTGTAAGGATTGTGATCGTGAATACATCTCCACCCACATACATTGGGGTGAGGCGGTAGGGCCGCTTTGTGTAGGGATTGTGATTTTAAATACACTCCACCTGCATACGTTGAGGGTGAGGCAGCAGGGCCGCTTTGTGTAAGGATTATGTTATTGAAATTACACCTCCACCCGCGCATATTGGGGTGAGGCGGCAGGGCCGCTTTGTGTAGAGGTTGTTACAAGGGATCTCCCAACCAAAAAATAATATTATCTTTGTATTTTGGAAATTATTATGTTTTAACTTGGCATTTGGATATCATTGATTGTTGATTGTTGTTTCCATGGCTTTCCCTTTCTTACATTGCCATTCTATTTTGAAAGAGGCCAGTTAGCTTTACATACTAGTACTATTCCATATGTACTAACGTCCCTTTTGACGGGGCGCTGTATCTTTAATGGATGCAGGTGGTTCATCAACGGGCAGCTTTGGTCCTCGTAGCAGTCACCCTCTATTTAGCAGGTTTTGGTGAGCCCTACTCTATTCCGGGCCTGATGTCATTTGATGTTGTACATTGTGTTTTGAGATATAGTCGGGGCCTTGTTTCCAGCACTTCCACACTACTCTTCTGTTGTACTTAGAGGCTCCGTAGACAGGTTGTGGGTGGTGTTTGATGTTGGGAACTGAACTAGAATTGTTGGTATTTGGCAAACATATTTTTCATAATATTTGTGAACTTGTAATATTTTGGAAATCGTAAATGAATTTCTTTTGAGAAATGGGAAAATAATGTGGAACACTACACTCTCCTCATGTATATCTCTTGATATTGATTTTATATTGTTCATGGGTAAGATTGGATAGAAGGCATCAAGCAGGCTTGCTCAGCTGGGTTTTCTCGATTGAGCGTCGGTCACGCTCCTCAAGGTCGGGGCGTGACACCAAGTATGATTCTAGACCCGTTCGAGGACAATGTTTGTTTAAGATAAGGAGGATATAACGACCTCGTCGGTCATTTTGTGTATTTTGCCTCGTTTCCCTATTTGATGCTTTACATAAGTGTATTTAAGGTTTCTTGACTATTTGGGGTAGTTGGTTTGGTTTCGGAGGAGTTTCGGAGTGAATTAGGACACTTAGTCAAAAGTTGATGGCTTATGACTGAAGTTTGACTTTTGTGTAGAAGATTCTGAAATGGAGTTTTGATAGTTACAATAGCTTTGCATGGTGATTTTAGACTTAGGCATATGTTCAGATTTTGATTTGGAGGTCCGTAGGTTGATTTGATGCTTTTTCGGCGAAAGTTGGAAAGTTTAAAGTTTGAAAGTTTGACCGAGAGTTGACTTTGTTTATATCGGGTTCGTAATCTTGTTCCGAAAGTTGGAATAGTACTGTTGTGTCATATAGGACTTGTGTGCAAAATCTGAAGTAATTCTGTGTTGGTTTAGGGTGATTCGGCATGAGTTTTGCAATTTGGAAGTTCATTAGGCTTGAATTGGGGTGAGATTCATGGTTTTGATGTTGTTTTTATGTGACTTGAGGCCTCGAGTAGGTTTGTATTGTGTTTTGGGATTGGTTGGTGTCATTGGATAGGGTCTGGGGGGCCTCGGGTGGGATTCGGGTGTGTTTCAAACCATTTCCATCATGTTTAGGACTGCTGATACAGAGGTTCTGTTTCCTTCTTCGCAATCGTGAAGAAGCGATTTTAATCACGGAAGGCATTGTGTTGGCAAGGGCAATTGTTCATTAAGTTCGTGGATGTGATCTCGTGTTCGCGAAGCTTTGAGAGCAGAGGCCATCCTGATTGCGAGTGTGTAGTCGCATTCGCGTAGAAGGGGAGTTCAACTAGAGGCTTCAGGCGGTAAGTCATCGTGATCGCACAAGGCTTCTCGCATTTTCGAGAAGTGTCATGTAGACCATTTTATGGGGCAGTATTGATTGTTCTTCGCAATTGCAAAGTTGGCCCCGTAATCGCGAAGGGTATGCCTGGGCAGACCCTAAGTACTATATTTTTCAAGGGTTTTGTTCATTTTAACACATTTTGAGTTGTAGAGCTCGGATTTAGGCGATTTTACAGGGGATTTGTAAGGCCCCATAAACTTTTACTAAAACCCGGGGTTTTGTGGTATCGAGGTAGGTTAATGTGTAGAGGATTGTAGAAATATTTTATAGAACATGGCATTTCTACGGTCCATTATGCAACCGCAGAACAAGTCCACGGACCACAGATCCGCCGTGGAGTGGAGCAGAAAAATGGGCCAATTTTGGATGTCGTTATGTGGCCACATAATTATTTCACGGGCCACACATCTGTCGCAGAACCAGCATGAAGATTTCCAAAGGGAGATCCTACAGGGCATTATGCGATCACATAACTGATCTGCGGACCGCAGATCTGTCATGGACTAGACTAGACCAACCCATTTTTGGAGAACCATTTCGTAGTCAACTTTGTGGGCTGCAGACCTGATCAATGGTGCACTCTGCAATCGCAGAGTTGAGTTCGGAGGGTCCATTTTCTGATTTTATAACTCAATCCCATTTTTATGAAATAACCTTGGGGGTTATTTAGAAGGTTCAAATTGCTATTTTGGAGAGAGGAAAGTGCTCTAGAGTGAGAAGAGGAATCCCTAAGCTATTTGTTCATCAATCCTTGCTCAAGTCTTGGAGGATTCAAAAGGAAACCTTGCTAGTTTTTTTCTAAAGAGGCATGGTTCTAGCCCTAGCTTTCTGTTTCGAATTTGGGGTAGAAGATGGGTAATGGGGAGTATGATTCATAGGTATGAGAGTGTTATTTATGCATGCATGTACCAACAAGGTTTGTGGGAAGGTTGTTGAGCTTAAATGGTAAACATTGAGTAGTGGGATGAAGAAATCCACCATACAAGAACCTTGAAATCATAATGCACACCGATGTTTGATAAAATGCTTAAATGAGCTGAACCTAGGAATATTTTCCTAATTATGGTTCAATTTTGTTATATCTCTAAAAGATTAAAGTTGCTAGGATTTCCGGAGTATTGTAGTAATTTAAGAAAAGCTCAAAGCGAGGTATGTTGGCTAAACTTCTCTCTTAGAATTAAATCCCACGATGTCCTCGTAGTCTCAAGTATGATGGGCCAGTTTCTTATTTCTCATGTACCCAGTTATTCATTTTATATTTAACTATTCCGAATAAGCTTTGTGTCGAAACGCATATGTTCAAAATGTGTTCCGAATGCTCTTATCATATTATCCTTCGAGAATGTGTTCAAAGTATGGGTTGTGTATTAAAATGTCATGACTTCAACCCGTGTTTCAAATGAAAGTTACTATGCCAAATTATGAAAGAAAACTCAATGTGCTTAGGATTCTTAATTGCTCATATATGTAGTAAATGTCTTGTTTAGAAATGTCTTGCTGTTAATAATCCATGGTGATGCTTGAAAGTGAAAGAGGTGAGCATGAAATATGAAATACGGCCAATGTGCCAAGAATGATATTACCTTTGCGGCCACTAGTGCCAATGGAATGAAAAGATGTGTAAAAGATTGAAATGAGCTGAAAAGCCATTAAATAATAAACATTTCTGGGAGTATCGTTAGTCACCGAGGAAGGGTAGGTTGAAATAACCTAACCCCGAAACTACACGTGCCGGTGTAGCCCTGATTGAGGAGTAAATCCCCGAACTAATGTGTTAAGAATATTCCCCTTGTTTATCCTCAAAATCGGATAACAATTGAATTTATTCGCGATTTTAAGGATATGTGATCTAATTTTATACGAAATGAGAAACCATCAAAATCAAAATTAATGATAAAAAATGAATGCAAACCACACAAGTTGGGCAGTGTTGGCCTTGTAGGTTGATTGCCCTTGGGCCAAGAAACGTTGCAATCGGGGTCAGAAAAAGAATAATCAGATAGTAATCGCTAAATAGATCTATATATTTCTCTTTTTAATGATAAGGAATGTCCTCTACAAATAATTAGAACCCCCTTTATATAGTAGGGGAATCCTACTTTAGGTACAATTCTGTATAAGGTAAAAAATCTCCTGATTGCTAATTAAGCGGTTTCATTGACTCGTGTCGAGATTCCCGCCGTGATGCTCGACATGTTAAGGGTATTTTGGCTTTCCATTATTTTGGTTCGACGATCTTCCCTGGAGCATGTTCGGGGTCAGGGTCGGTTTTGAATCACGGGCTCAGTATTCTCGAGGACAGACGTCTAACCTCATGTTCTGCTTCGATGAAACTCGGGGTCAATCTTCAACCCTTCGCGTTTCGAGCCCGATCTGCCGTGCACTAATCGAGTCCGATTTCGACCGTATATAGCCATTCAATGGGCTGAGACTAAGGTGTTGAGACTGTTTCCCCTAAATTAGGATGAGAGGATTGCTAGCGGAATGTGATGTCAATCCACACGACATTGTGGTGAGACAGCCTAGCCGATCGGATCAAGATCGGACATCATGTCGCGCACATGGTTGTGATTGTGATTGTGATTGTGATTGGATTGTGATTGTGATTGTGATTCCCCTCTCTAACTCGTGCCTTGCTCTAATTTCCAGTACATGGCATCTAGGAAGAAGGCAATAACTGGCCAAGGAGCCAATGCGACCCCAGGAGTCACAGTTAATTCTATACTTGGTAAGCACCCAAAGGGTGAGGATATTCTCCCAACTACTACACTGCCTGATTCTACTACCCTGCTCATACTGCACCAATTCTTACACCTACTGAGGGTGCAACGATTCCTCCAACTGATATTCCAGTTTCACCTCCAGCCCGAGCTCTGGTCCTGGTGTTTCTAAGGGGGGCCTTAGGGGAGCCATACAGATGTTAGCTCAATGGCTTCCCAGGCCTAGAGATCGAATATTACACCTTCTTCTTATAGCCAGCAAGGGTATTATGCTAGTTCCAAAGTGAACACGTTTCTTCAGTTAGAACCTCTAATGTTCTTGGGCACTAATCCTGAGTAGGACCCCCAGGACTTCATTGATGATAAGCACAAGACTCTCCAAGTTATGCGTGCTACTGAGACAGAAGCAGTGGAGTTGAGCTGTGGGAGGAGTCCCGTGAGAAGGGGAGCCCTCCGATGAGGTGGAGTGAGTTTATAGATGCCTTCATTGATCATTTCTTGCTTGCCGAGACTAAGGCAACCCGTGCAGCTATGTTTGAATGCTTGAAACAAGGTAGCTTGAGTGTGTGGGAGTACCATATGAGACTCGCGCGCCTATCCAAGTGTGCTATTTACAAGTTACCTACTATGGATGCTAGAGTGTGCCGGTTTGTGCAGGGCCTCAGCCCCTTGGTTGTTCAACTGCCTTGAATTCTGATATGAACCATAGGAAGATGGTGACATTTGCTCAATCCTTTAAGACCCCCAAATTGAAGAATAGAATGGAACGTGAGGGTAGAAATAAGGCCCGCTACGCGGGCAACTTTAGTGGTTCTTCTGGTGGTGGTGGTGGTAGGTCGGCATTTAGGGAAGGGCCATCATGGCCATCCTAGTCCTTTGCTCAATCTTCCGTCAATGTACAACCATATGGTCCTAGTTAGTAGTAGTGGATCCGTTTTAGGCCTGGTCAGGGAATGAGGGATCCTACCAACAAAGTCGACCTGGTGGGAGATTCCGGCAGCAGCAGAGGCCCCCATGCCCTAGGTGTGGGAAGATGCACTTAGGGGTTTGCTACATGGACCTACCTATATGCTACGGGTGCGATATGAGGGGTCATATTAAAAGGGATTACCGTTAGTCCCGCTAGATTATGGGCAGGGGTACGACATGGCCAGTTAGTTCGGCAGCTACTATTACCGCAACACCTCCCCCAGCTCGGGGCACTCCAGTACCCCAGGGCATGGTGCAGCTAGGGGTTGTGCACAGAGTTCGGGAGGATCCAACCGTTTCTATGCTACAGGGGTTGCCAGAGTTCAAAGTCTTCTCCAGATGTCGTCGCAGGTATATTGACTGTTCGATCTCATAATTTATATGCTCTTACTGATCCCGGTTCCACTTTGTCTTATGTTATTCCTTATGTTGCTATGGAATTTGGGATAGAACTGGAACAGCTCCATAAGACGTTCTCTGTATCTTCTCCGGTGGGTGAGTTTATTGTGGCCATGTGGGTTTATAGGGATTGTGTTGTCACTATGCTTGATGCCATGGCCGATCTCATTGAATTGGGGATGGTTGATTTTAATGTAATAATAGGGATGAACTGGCTTTATTCATGTTTTGCCAAGCTTGATTGCCGAATCAGAACCATTAGATTTGAATTTCTAAAGGCGCTAGTTATTGAATGGAAGGCAGATGATGTGGTGCCAAACGGTAGGTTTATTTCCTATCTTAAGGCCACAAAGTTGACTAACAAGGGGTGTATTTACCATTTGATTCGGGTTACAGACACCTATGCTGAGGCACCTACAACTTGAGTCTGTGCCAGTTGTGAATGAATTTCCGGATGTCTTTCCTGATGAGCTCCCTGGGATCCTACTAGACAAAGAGATTGATCTTGGGATGGATGTGATGCCAGGCGCGCAATCTATATCTATTCTACCCCATAGAATGGCACCGGCAGAATTGCAGGAACTAAAAGAGCAGTTAAAGGATGTTAGAGAAGGGTTTCATCCGACCGTGTGAGTCGCCTTGCGGCGCACCAGTCCTCTTTTTAAGAAAGAAAGATGGGTCACTGAGAATGTGTATTGACTATCGGCAGCTCAACAAGGTCACGATCAAGAATAAGTACCCACTGCCAAATATAGATGACTTGTTTGACCAAGTGCAGGGTGCTACGCACTTCTCCAAAATTGATTTATGATACGGGTATCACCAATTGAAGATCAGGGAGCAAGATATTCTGAAATAGCTTTCAAGACCCGGTATGGGCACTTTGATCTATCATGTTATATCCTCCATTGCTAAATTTACTCTTACATGCTTTAATTGAAGTTTTTAGTATATGTTCTATCTCGTATTGCAAAATATACTTTTATATGCTTCAATTGAAGTTGTTGCTTCTTTTATTGTCATGTTATCTCCTTCATTATTGATTTATTCTTATTTGAAGTCGTTCCTATATGTTATTAAATTTCAATTTAATGTACATGAGAAACCTAAGAGTTTAAACCGGTCAAATTTCCACATACAAAGCTGTGTACACACTCATCACCTCGTATACACATCTTTCACGTAATTCAAATAGTGCAATCAAACCAATCTCTACGGGCTAATTCTCCCTCAAAAAGTTAGGCAAGAAACTTACCTCAACTAGGCCAAATCAACACTCAAAAATAGCTTTTCCTTTACAATTCACCTTCGCTCGGCTCAAACCTAATAAAAATCGACTTAATAACATCAAATAATGTAAGAGAAACCAATTCCAATAAGTAAAGCTATGATCTTTATAAAATTCCTCAAAAGTAAACAAAAATAAACGCTGGGCCCGCCCTGTCAAGACCCCGGTCCAAGGATAGGTATTGACTACCCATAATCCACGAGTCCGTATATGTATTTTGTTTCAAAATTCAAGTCTAATTCGACTCTCAAATCCCAAATTTTCATTTTTCAAAAGATAGACAAAGTATTCCCAAAATTTCACTTTGATTCTAAAAATTTTGATGTTAAATCTCATATATAATCATGTAATATAATTAGAAATTGATCAAAATCACTTACCCAATGATTGTATATGAAAATACAATCTCCAAATCGCCTCTTACCGAGTCTAGGGTTTATGAAAAATGAGACCAAGATCCCGTTTTCCAGCCTTAATGTTCTGGCGCAGGTGTTGCAAATTGCGAGCCCCGCAAATGCAAAAAATGATCACAATAGCGACATCCATCACAACCCTACTAATGTCGCAAATGCGAACACTGGATATTTCGGCAAAACGACCAAATGATCGCAATTGCGATCCTGCCTAGCCAAGACCCCGATCGTAAAAGCAAACAAAATATTCGCAAATGGGAACCTAACAGACTCCAGTGAACTTCGCAAATGCGAACAAAATCTCGCATTTGCAAGACCTGCAGCACCTGTTCAAAAACCAGCAAAACTGGAACTCTTCCAAACACTCCGAAACGCGTCAGAAACTCACCCGAGCCCTTGGGGCTCCAAACTAAACATCCACACAAGTCTAAAAATATCATACGAACTCGCTCATGCTATCAAAACACCAAAATAACATCTAGAGCCCTGAATCGGACATCAAAATGCATGAAATTTTAATTGAAACTTAAGAACTTCTAAAAACACAACCATACGTCCGATTCCTATCAAACCAACTCGGAATGACGTAAAACTTTACAAACAAGTTTCAAATAACAAAATGGACCTATTACAACTCCCAAAACTAAAATCCGAACCCGATAATAATAAATTCAAATCATAGTTAAACATACGAAAATTTTAAACCTTCAAATTGCTAACTTTCGGCAAAACAAGCCAAATCAACCTAGGGACCTCCGAATTCATTTTCGGGTATATGCACAAGTCTAAAATTAAAACATGAACCTATTAAAGCCATCAAAACATCGTTCCGGGGTTATTTCTACAAAAGTCAAATCTCAGTCAACATTTCGAACTTAAGCTTCTAAAATAAGAACCACGCATCCAAATAAATCTCGAAACATCCGAAAATTGAATCTGACCATAAAGGCAAGTCATAATACACAATATGAAGCCACTCAAGACCTCGAACAACTGATCGGAATGCTAACGCTCAAAATTACCGATCGGGTCGTTACAACTTTCTACGTGTATAAGATTTCTCTGGCTTTACCTCCCAAAATACACACACAATAAAGACATCTAGTTTGTGAGATACTAAATTTATTTCCTACTTAATCAAAGTTTGACTTGGAGCAACTTCTTTGACGGTGCTTTCAAAGATCTCTGCTGCGTTATAAAGGTACCCAATTTGTTATTCTCGCCTCGCAATTTATTCTAGCAAGAAGAAATAGTAAATATATAAAAATTATTATAAGTTTTAGTTTCAATATACATTTTTATAAAAGATATCTTTGTATTTCCCTAAGAGAGAAGGATATATATTTCGCTGAAAAAGAAGGATATGCCGAATGAGAATACAAAAGAAGAGGTTGTATTGGGTCGGATATAATCGACCGCATAAGGAGGATCGAGCCCGGGCAGAATGCAAGACCGGATATCTATCCGAGGTCAGCAAGGCAGGTATGAAACTGGAGCAACCGATATGGGGCAATCAGCACGGTCAGCGCAGGCACACCTCGTAACGAAAGATCAGTTTCAACCGGATATCTCGTTGATTCCTAATATCTCGGCGGGAGTGAAGGTCTCAACCGTCATAGACGTTAAACCATTATTTTAGGGATTCCACCCCGTAATTAAAGGGATTTTATCTTGTAATTAGGGTTTTACCATATTGAGGAGTCTTCTTTTACCTATAAGAAGGGTATCTACTTTCATTGTAAGGCAGAGGAGTTACGAGAAAAATACTAACTATTTCAGCTGTCATTTATCAATATCTATCATCCATTGTCGTGTTTCATTCCATTATCAGCAATCCATTCAAATACAGCGGTTCGATCATTCTATTGCTTGTTCAAATTCAATTGCTTTATATTATATCTTACATTGTATCAAATCAATTCGTACATCCTTAGCACTACGAACAAATTCAATTGTTACTCGGATTTAAGGGTAAGAAGAGGTCAAATTCTGGTAATTTTATTAGAAGGACCAGTATAAATTAATACTTAGCTTTATGACTCTTTTTCTTTCATGTTTGATTCTCAAAAGCAATAAAAATCACCTAAAGAGCGTTGTGTGCTTTAATCATGTGTGTTCGTATTATCTCTCATGTTTGTTTCTTCATCTTTCAAGCAAAATGAGATCTGCAAAATGAGCTCTTTAACTTATAGATAAAATGGAATATATAATTGTTATTTTGATTATGTTCATGCTTATAAATCCGAATAATCAAAAGTGGGAAGAGTTCTTACCAGAAAAAGAATGCAGGTTATAACTCTTGTGATGGATATTTCTGCTTCTCTAATTTCATTGCATCACTTCCGCAAGTTTTTGTGATGTCTCCTTTTTTTTCTTCCTTTTTTTTCTTTTCCTTCACGCTCATTTTTGAGCAACTAATCAAACCCATGCAGTACGGCAAACCATCCATTTGTACGTTTTCTGAGAAAAATTAATCATGCATGGTCTAAGGAGATTTTCTTACGTCTCAACCTTTTTTCTCAGCTTTTCTTTTCCGTTTTATGCACCGAAAACGGCCAAAAGGTGGCAGCTTCAACTGTCGCCAGAGTGTCCCCTGGGAGATCTAAAGCAAAATGGTTAATTCGAATTTCTTGAAGACCCCAGAAATTCCATCGTATAATGTCCGAGGGAAACCAGTGGCAGGTGTTGACAAATTGTGTTATATGACAGATACGGTTACCGACAATGGCATTTGGGAAGAAATCAACCCTTTGGATTCCAAACTACCAATCTTTATCTTTCAACTTGCTATTGTTCTATTCGTCACCCGCCTTTGTCTGCTCCTCCTCAAACCCCTCCGCCAACCCCATTTCGCTGCTGAACTGCTCGTATGTATAATTTCTTATTTCGTTTAGGCGTAGTTTGTATGACACTCCTACCCATTTGGATATTGACTACATGTCATTTTTTTATCCCCTTTTTAACAATTTCAATATTTAAACTTTGATATTCTCTCTCCCAATTTGTTTTTTTGGCATGACAAGGAATTAAATTAACAAGAAACATATTTGAAGCTTGTGGTGTAAAATATATAAGACAAAGATATCCGTAATCAATCAGATAAATTTGAATGATTAAAATTAAATGATGAAATAGATATTCTATCTAAGTGACTTTTCTAACCATTACTTTACTATTTTTTCTTGCGATCACTAATATAATACATAAGTCAAGATTAATATCAAAATCTATGCTCATCAAACATGTCATATCTATTGAAACCAAGTAAGTGTCAAACTAATACTACCTAGCTAAGCCACATTTTCATGTCTTTCTTTGCATGGGTTTGATTGTTCGTACCTGAAATTGCGTTAAACTTTTTTTAGTTGGCTTACTAGAAAGATTAATATTATTATGTCACCTATCATGCACGAAGATAATTAATAGAGGTTCGATACTATTTTTCTTGGTTAGCTGCTTTTGCTCTTATGAGACTAAGTCATCTTAATTTGGCTTCATTTGATATGTTAAGTTTTCCTAGCTTGTTCTACGTTATAGGTCACTTTCTTTTGAATAAACACAAATTTTGGAGCACACTCATGCTATTATATCAAATATTGAGCTGCGGATTGAAGTGTAATTTTTGTGATTTCTTTTTTAGAGAAGAAGCAAATTCCTCATTTTTGAATCGTAATGCCATTTTATGAAGTGTGAATTTTGTTGCACTTGGCAGGCTGGTATATTGGTGGGTTCAACTGCAATTGCAAGTGAATTGGCACGAGTACATATTCCAGCGTTGGGTGCTATATTTGCAGCCTCTCGAATTATGATGATGGAGACAGTGGGAAACCTTGGGCTAATTTATCATGTATTTCTTCTTGGTTTAGAAATGGACCTAAGAGCATTAACAAGTGTTAGCCCGAAAGCCCTTGGCATTGGTATAGCTGGAGCTATTTTCCCCTTTGTTATTGGAGCTTCCTTGTACACGTTAATCGCGGACTATCCTGAGAGTTTCAGGTGGGGTTTCCTTTATTGGGGTGTAGCACTCTCAGTCACTGGCCTTCCTGTTATAGCAGAAATCTTTGCAAAACTAAAGCTCCTCCATTCAGAGATTGGAAGAATAGCCATGTCTTCAGCCCTTGTTAATGACTTGTCGTCGTGGTTTCTCCTTGTGGTCTCATTGTCAATAACTAGTAGCTATTCAAGTACGTACTTGTCATTGTTTAGTGCTATTATGTTCATCATTTTCAGTATTTTTGTAATCCGTCCGGCACTTTTGTGGGTGATTAGGAGGAGGACCCGAGAAGGAGAAGAAGTTAGTGAAGCAACAGTTTGTGCTATACTTGCAATGGTCTTGGCTTGTGGGTTGGTCACGGATATATGTGGAGTTAGCTCTATGCTTGGTGCTTTTGTATTTGGTCTTATCATACCTCCAGATTTCTTGGGGCATAGGTTTGTGTTGATGCTACAAGGCTTTGCGTCGGACTTGTTGCTGCCTCTTTATTATGCTAGTTTGGGAATGAGGACTCACCTTGGGGGATTGAACAAAGAGGACGTGCTTATGATGGTTCTAGTTAGCTTCTTTTCCTTCATACCTAAGATTGTTTGCACTATTGCTGTGTCTTACTTGTATAGAATGTCGTTGCGTGAAGGATTTACACTTGGAGTCCTGATGAACACCAAAGGTCTGGTAGCTGTCATGGCAATGAGCTTGGGGCGTGACCATACTGTAATGAATGAGGATGGATTTGCCATCATGTTGTTTACCATTTTTTTCATGAGCGTAGCAACATCACCAGTTGTGAACTTCCTCTATAGACGGAGTAAAAGGTTCTTGCCAAGCCAGCACAGGTTGTTACAGGACCTAAAACCAGATGCCGAGCTCCGAATCCTTACCTGTATTCATGAAGTACAAACTGTTGCTGGAATTACTGCACTCCTGGAAATATCCCATGCCTCCAGAAGATCCCCAATTTGCGTCTTTGCTCTTCAGCTCATGCAGCTGAAAAAACATACCACCGCTCTCCTCATTGTTCATGGCTCCAGCAGGACTAGCTCAGAAAGCGTCAGTAAAGTAGGCGGACAAATAGACCAATTAATTACTGCGTTTAACAACTTAGAGCGTCAAAGTCCAATGCTATCTGTTCAGCTATTGACTGCTATATCTCCTTATGGCACAATGCATGAGGATGTCTGCAGTCTTGCTGAGGAAAAACAGGTGACACTAATTATTCTCCCATTCCACAAGAGACAGACTATCCATAATAACATGGAAGAAATGAATCCTGCTTATAAGGTTGTAAATAATAATATTTTAGCAAATGCACCTTGTACTGTTGGTATTCTTGTAGATCGTGGTTTTGGCACATTGTTACCTACTAAAAAAGATGAGGGTATAAGTAGGAGTTGCAGAATTGCCATGATCTTTATAGGGGGGCCTGATGACAGAGAGGCTTTGGCCTATGCTTTGCGCATGGCGAGACATCCGAAGGTAAGTCTAACAGTTTTGAGGTTTATTCTAGATGAAAGTAGAGCTATAGCTGGTTCAACACAAAATGACGATGAAGATTTTTCCGTCATAATGGGAGCTGAAGCTGAAAAGCAAGCGGATGACCTTTTGGTAAATCAGTTTAGGCACAAGGTACAGAATGATGGCTCAGTTGTTTATATAGAGGAGATGTCTAGTAATGGGGCAGAAACAGTGAAAATAATAGTAACACTAGGTCAGGATTTTGATCTCTATGTGGTAGGAAGAGGATTGGGGTTCTTTTCGCCGATGAAGGCTGGGTTAGATGAGTGGAGCGACTGCCCGGAGCTAGGGTCGATTGGGGATCTGCTGCTGACATCAGACTTTTCTTCTACCGCTTCAATTTTTGTGGTGCAACAGCATGCATGGCTCAACCCTGGATCATCAACTCAAGGAAATTCAATTCTATGATACATGTAGAGTCATGTTAATCTGGTATTATTAATGAGACAGAAAAGACGGTTGTTGATCTTTGCAGAGGGTCGAGAAATGATTTAGCATCTAGCTAGGTTGTACAGGAAATTTTCAATTTTATATTTAGAGGGAGTTCCCTTTTTCTCTCTAAATAGATATATCTACCTTGTTTGAATACAAAATTCTTGAGTTCCGTTGTTGTCTATTCTTTGATTAATCTAGCAAAAGGGTCTGCCATTCAAGCTTCATTAATTTTGTTTGCTAGAGCTTTTGTTAGTATTTCTTCATCGGATATGTACGTATTGAAGTTTTCACAATCCAAAATCCCACCAAAGATCGTGATGGCACATAACCTCCAAACCAAGTTAGCCAGTCACACAATAATATAGAAATAGCAAAACAAGATATAATAAGTCTGAATTAATATAAGTAGCTGTGTAAAGCTCCAACCATAGCTAATATTGTGATACATAAACTAAATTCCCAATACCAGGTAGTATAGAGTCATTAGCTCTAAAACCAAATATCGGATATGTCTCAATAGTGTAATAAGATGAGGGAAGGGACTCTAAGGGTCTACGACATCCATGTAGCACTACCTTGAATCCTCTGGATCAATCAAAAGCTCACTCACGAGATCCGCTGCTGCCAACACCCCAATCTACATGAAAATGTGTAGAAGTGTAATATGAGTACGGGACAACATGTATTCAATAAGTATGAATGTTGGGCTGAGCATGTATTATATTTTGATGATTAACAAACCAGGATCAACTATGTGAATAAACAAGTTTCATGTTCCATGATAATGTGCTACTTAACAGGTGTGCAGGAGTGAGATACAACTGACAAATGAACCAGGTTCGTAGCAGACTAAAGTCCAGTGCTGATCACACGCAGGATGTCAGAATACTTGTGTAAGCTGAATTCCTCAAGCAAGTTATGTCCGCGCTATACAAGAAATGCATTAACCTAAATATTATGCGTTTTGGAGCATTAATTGCAGAAGATTTTCGGCCAACTTTGCTACTATAAAAGGAGACTTTTTGATTCAGTCCAAGGTTATCGCTATAAAAAAAAATCACATACATAGAATTATTCCAGACAAAAGCAAACAATGCAAGAAGATACTCTTGAAGACTCAAGCTGCTCATCTAAAGAACTTGTTCCTAAAGAAGAAATCGTTGAAGTTCTTTAGTTATTAGGTGGAGTCAAGTGTGTCACATTGTGACCTATATGTTTTTGAGAAGTGTAATAGTAGGTTAGTGCAAAAATTTTGAGTTTTTGTAAGCTTCCTGGGCTAGAGTTAGTTTGGGAAGGGGTAGCTACAATTGAGTTGATTGTAGGGGCTAGGGTACTAGAGTTAATCCCCTTGGTTATAGAGTTGCAACCTAAAAGATGCTCTTTGGATTTTAGCAGAGTTCTGAGGAAATCCTATTGGGGTAGGTCATTATTTTTACTCCCTTGACCAAGGAGGATTTCCACGTAAAAATCTCCGTGTAATTTAAATTCGGAAGTTATTTATATTTGTGTCGGTCTGCCTTATTCAAAGAACCTTGTTCTTTTAAATCACGAAAATCGGGTAAGATACAATTCAACCCCCTGTTTGTATCAAGTTTAACTCTAAATAACAATTGGTATTAAAGCTGGTTCTTTCATAAAAGTCTAAGGCGTGATGGCTTCCTAGCCACTTAAACTTGTAGGGCTTTTAAAAGCCGATTCATGAACATTAAACTTTCTCATTTGAACACTCGAACTCGTGATTCCTTTAACTAATAAACACATATGACCATTGAGCCTACGACGTGTATTACACATACACAAACGTGGCCATCCAGTCAGCAAATGATCAACTGATATATTATACATCAAGGGCGCGGAAACAAAACCCAACTGATTGGGCCCCCCCTCTTTTATTTCATAGACCGACAAAAAGTCCCTCATTTTACCTCTTATCTCTCTCTAACCAAATCCCCCCCCCCCTTCTTAAACCTAGGTTAGTAATGGCCTGAAAAAATAGTCACCCCCTTCCAAAATTGATCATAATCACTTACCCGTTATCTTGTTTTTGTTTATTATATGTTAATCTCGTTCATATCGAGCTTCGTATGGTCTGCTTTTGGTTCCAGTGACGTTATAGGATGTGAAGGTTAGTTTGTCTCTTTTGATATCGCTTTCTCTTGTCATATGTTTTCTTATGAAATAATATTTGATAGTCAGCTGTATCTTGTATGCATGCACAAATTATTTGTTATTTGGTATTTTTAATTAGGGCTTTTAGGGGAAACAGTCGAATCTTAACTTTACTTTAGGGATTTTGTCGTTATTTTCTTTTTTGTTATCTAATTTCCTATGAATATGTGTGATAGCCAAAGCTATTTTTGTCTACATGCACAAAATGTATGTTTGTTATTTGGGATTTTAAATTAGAGTCTTTGGGAAAACAATTAAATCTTAACTTTACTTTAGGGATTGTCTTTTTCATGATTTATCTAGCATTTAGGGTTAAAAAATTAGGGTTCTTTTCATGACTGATCTGGCATTTAGTTAAAAAAAATTAGGGCTTTTTTGCATATCAAAATATTCTTGTCTCCCACTATGATAATGTTATGGCATTTTAGAGTTAAGGTGTATCTGACTTGGCCTTTTTTTATAGGTTTCAATGGCTGTATATGTGAAAATATAGTTTCTTCAAGCTAGCATTGATAAATTGCATATAATTCATTTTAGTGAGTGGGCTAAGGATAAGGAGTACTTAATAGTAGATAAACATGCATGTAAAATTAACAAAAAAGGAGAATTTCGATTTCTGAAATATTATGCTGATGTGTTAGCTTTGTGTAAAGAACTTAAGGATGTGAATTTTATTGATGTGTATATATGTTACACAGTTAATACACCATGTGTTGATTTGGATCTAGATGAAATGTTGAATAGTGGTGGTATAAATGTGGACCCCACAGATATTCAACCATGTGGCTTTAATAAAATGCCACATGGGCAAACAAGTAATTTAATGTTAGGGCAACACACTCACCTAACAATGATATAAATAGGGGTGATAAAACTCATGAAAAGTGTAAGGAGAGGATTGTTGATATATAGGAGGATACAGAAGAGTCTAGTGAAAATGAAGGTGAGTTCTACAACTTTCAGTTAGCAACTGATTCTGAGGGTGATGAGGGAAGTTCTGATAGTGAGGATGGTGATTATGAGGCTATTTCTGATGACGATGATGATGATACAGATGAGTCATTATATGGTGCTGATAAGGATATTCTTAGAGAAACAAGTGATTTAGAACCTGAAGTTGTTGCTGCTACATAGGCTAAAGCGATTGAAAAGAGTAGTAAATTAAGATCTAGCGAAGTTAATATTGATGAGATACCTAGTGGACCTGTAGGTATAGATCCTGATTTTGTTTCCAGTTAGAAATGTTTTTTGAAAGTGTTAAACAATTCAGAACTACTTTGCAATATTATGTTGTACAAAGGAGACGTTACACCCCATGTTTTCATATGTGAGAGTACTTGTAAGTCAATTGATGTAAACTCAGAAATTAGATCATCTTTGAAAGTATATTAAGTAAGTTAATCATGTTACCATGGAGGTTACAAATATTTAGGATCATGAATAACAAGTACCAAGAGGGTTGGAAAGCATAGAAGCTAAACGAATTGAAGAAAATAAGTTTTGTCGAAAGTCGACAAGTTGGGAATGTTATAACATGTACTTTTGGGGTGAGACTAGGGTACTTAAAATGATAAGGAGGTTATTTCATGAGTTATATTAATCATATGGTAGTCGTGTTTTGTATTTTGAATTCATGCGAGTTGTGGAACAAAAGTTAGCAAAGGTCATCACAACTTACAATTCATAAATATGCTAAAAAAATTCAAATATAGTTGTGCTTTTCTCAAAATATATTTGAATTATGGAATGATCCACCTACCAAATTGAACATCTACAATTCTAGTTTTTAACAAATTAAACCGTTCGTTGATATGACTTCGCAGTAGAGAGATACTCGAGTTTTTGCGAGATCGCGCAGGCAGCCCCTGTGGGACCACTTGGTCGGTGGCCGACCTTCACCTATTTTTACCTCGAGTCTCCAAACAAATTCCAAAAAATACACCACATTCCACCATCAAAGTTAGCCAAAGTGAAGAATAACCCCTCTATGGTATTGTGATGTGGATAAGGATGATGGTGAGCTAATTTAAGCATAGGGTTGGAATATTATCTACTTCTTAAGGTACTTTTAACATCATTTTGATGGTTTTTAAGGTTATTTACATGTTGGTTGTGGTGTTGGAGTGAAATATTACAAGATAGCACTTGAAAGGGGAAGAGATGTTGTTATATTTTGTTGGGTTGTTTTAAGGTTCTATATATATGTTGTTATGGATGGAAGTGGGGGAAATAACTTGATTACGACATGGTTTCTATGTTTATGCATGTCTATATGCTTATCAAGTGAATTGATAAAGGAAACATATGAATATTGAGATTGGAAGTAAAGATTAGCTTAAGTCACTTCTATGGTGTTATATTTCCATTGAGGGCTGTTGTAAGCTAAATATAACTTGGATTTTGACTTGAAGCTACTATAGGAGGTAAGTACAGTGTGTTCTTGAATTTTCTTAAGGTTATCTTGATGATTATTAAGTTAAATGGATGAACTAGACATGAACTAGTGAATAAAGTTGCCAACTGAGGATCCTTGGTGTTGTGAATTATTTTCTTTATTATAAATATATTGTATAAAGATGGAATCATTGAAGAATGAATTCATTATCATGTTAATGATACTTTTAAGTTAAATTAAGAAGTCTTTAAGGGGTGATATTGGGTATACGGATTCTAATTGGAGCTTGCCGCTCATCGTGAAGTAGTTATGACTTGTTGTTGTTATTTGTTATAGATACTTATATGTTGCTGGATTGCTATGGTTGTTGTTGTTGGTATATGGTATTGGAGGAGGCCATTGTAATAGGGGTGATGCTGCCGAATTTATGTAAACGAGCTACTAACTTAAGTTACGGACTTAGCCTTTACTTAGCACTACTTTTAAATCTCCTTATCCTATGGTAGATTGCATTTAGTTGTTTGAAGATTTTCTTGGAAGGTATTAAGTACTCAATGAGATTAAGCTATGTTAAGGCTAAACCTTTTCTTCATTTTTTCATGATCCCATAACTACATGTGTTTGATAACGAGACATAAAGAGAAGTTCGTATTCTTCAACCTATGTACATAATCCTAGTCTCATAACTTACAATATTCTTCCTTATAGAGACATTATATTCAGTTAAGTATTGTCTTCGTCCAATGAAGATAGTAGAGGGTCTATATATATACAGTATTACAGTATTTTCACAACCATCAAGCTATAATCGGTGGGCAGGCCCCTAGTGGGAAGTATTACAATATTTTCACCACCATCGAGCTATAATCGGTGGGCAGGCCCCTATTGGGAAACCTCATATCATATGGTAAGTTATATACCGAGCCTACTATGGTCGAGCGCCTATGAGAGAGCCTACTATGGCAGAGCGGTTATACGTACCAAGCCTCAAACGGTCGGACATCTATTTTACATACTATATTGAGAGAGTTGAGTTAGTATCAGCATGTAAGCATATCTTCATATCATCTTTGACTCCCAATTATATTCAGTTATTATATTATCAGTTCAGTTTCAACATTCAGTTATTCTGTTGCCTTACATACTCAGTACATTATTTCGTATTAACGTCCCTTTTGTAGGGGAAGCTGCATTTCATGCCTGCAGGTCCTGATAGGCAGTTGGATAGACCTTCCAGTAGACAAACATCAGCTCGGTTAGTAAGCTCCACTTCCTCAGAGTTACCAGGTCTAGACCTTGGAGTCCATTATATATATATATATATAGGTTTGATGGGTAGGTCGAGGCCCTGTCCTGACCATGATACAGTTTTGTTATCTCTAGAGGCTTGTAGATGAGTCCTGTGTATTTTGTATATCAGTATTGTGGCGTTGCCAGTGCTGTGTATATGTTTGTTTGGTATTGCTGGTTATAGATATTCATGGTGGCCTCGTTGGCCTTGATTTGTAAGGTAGGCCTCATCGGCCTAAGTTGAGGGTTGCCCCTCCAGAGTTCATGGTTATAGAGTTGTACGCTCTGGCCAAATATGGCACCGAGTGCTGGCCATGCCTCCCCAGGTTTGGGGTGTGACAAATGTGGCATAAGTGAGATGGGAATATCAAACACACCCCGTGAATAGTAGGCCATAGGAGTATTAGAAGGTAAAAGCATATGTTTCAACATATAACATAAGCAAGGTAAAGAAGGGTATGAGGTACCCAGTTAGTGAAGATTATCAGTACTTATAATTCAAGTAGAGAAATATAGGCATTCTAAGTTACCTTCTACAGTAACATAGGTATATACAATTGGTCACACATATCTTAGTTATGCCCTATGGGAGCTAACTGATATAGTTTAAGAGAAGGATGGGATATCAGTATCCAGGGGAGCTAAAAGCGAAAGAATGTTTTGTTGAAGTTTTCAGAATAATGTAATAGACAGAGATATTAGCAGGAGAATATAAAGAGAGTAAATGAAGCATTACGAGTAAGATGTGATAAAAGGGTGGTAACGGTAAATCATAATATGACAGGATGACAGAGTCTATAGTCAAGTAAAGGAAAATGCAAAAGGTGATAAGCCTTGAGACTATAAAAGATTATATGCCATAAACTCATATCCTTATTTCGAGAAATGAGTTTGTGACTCCAACATGACTACAAGAAGGCTATGTTAGACCCCCGAAGCAATAGAAATTAGCATGGGCTAGTAAACAAGAAAAAAATCGAACATGATTTAGGGACCGAAGGATTTGATAATAGTCGCCATCGTGAGAATTTCAGAGATTGCGTTTGGCAATGATAGAATGGACAATGGAAGAATAACCTTTAAAGGTCATTCAGGAAGACGCTTCCTTAAAGCAAGCACTGTCAGCAGAGTTAAGCTTAAGGGACTAAGTGTTCCAGTTACACTAGGTGTCACCCTCGTGCGTAAGAAATTCAGTTATTCCTGGTACAGAAGCGTTACCGCAAGGCTAGTAAGAGTCGGAGAAGATGTCAAAAGATGCCGAAGATGAAAAGGTAAAACATTTGTAGGTAAATCTTCATACCTTTAAATATTAGTACTTTCCTAAAGGGGGGAAGATTGTGTGATATGGTATTAAGTCGGAATTGAGTGGTTTAGGTAACTATGGAATGGTAATGGAAGAATGCGACAAAAATGTGAAAGGGATGGGACTGCGCTTCTTCAATTGCTACAGATATGTTAGGACCCCAGAACATTATGCAAGCACGACGCCGGGGAGTGGCAGTAAGGGTTCCCGGCCAGGATTTTATTGATAAATAAGTGTGAATGGACACTTGATACATAACGAGTTAGTGCGAGTGGTAAGTTAAGAAAAATGACATAACTTAAGAGAGAGTACATATGATATAGATGTGAGAATGGGCCAACGAATAGTTAGTAGTTGATTTAGGAAGAGCCTAGTTATGGATAGACAAGAGATCTCAGATAAATCAGCAGATCATGCAAGATAAATGTAGTGAAACCCAGCACAGGAAATTGAGTCTCATAGATATGACATCGTAATACATGAGAAATATTTAGATAGGAGTTGGGCTCGTTGAAGATACTGCATAAGTGTTACGGAAATAAAAGAGTGTGCCACTGGGGAGATAGTCAAAATTTTAATTCAAAAGTAACCCTATGAGCACAAAGGTGCGGAGTTAAGTAACTAAGGATAATTATAGGCAAGTAAGAACATAAAGAAATTCCGTCGGTTATACGATGTAACAAGCTCGCAGCATTACAAGAATCAGAGGGTCTCCCCCCTAAGTGCTACAATGAAAGACTAGCTGATTAATATTCGAGAAAGTGCTGGATTGCTGTGGTTGTTGTTGTTGGTATATGGTATTGGAGGAGGCCCTTGTTACATGGGAGATGCTGCCGAATTTACGTAAACAAGCTACTAACTTAAGCGACGGACTTAGCCTTTATTTAGCACTGATTTTAAATGTCCTTATGCAATGGTAGATTGAGTTTAGTTGTTTGAAGAGTTTCTTGGAAGTTATTGAGGACTCAACGGGGTTAAGCTATGTTCAGGATAAACCTTCATTTTGGTATGATCCCATAAATACATGTATTTGATAATGAGACATATAGAGAACTTCGTATTTTTGAACTTATGTATATTTTCCTAGTCTCATATGTAACAGTATTCTTCCTTATAGAGACTTTATATTCAGTTAAGTATTGTTTTCTTCCATTCAAGATACCAGAGGTTCTCTCTATTTATTCAGTATTATAGTATTTTCACCACCATCGAGCTATAATAGGTGGGCAGGTCCCTATTGGCAGTCCTACTATATTTTCACCACCATCGAGCTATAATTAGTGGGCAGGCCCCTATTAGGCAACCTCAGATCAGACGGTAGGTTATATACCATGCCTACTATGGTCGAGCGCCTTTGAGCGAGCCTACTATGACAGAGCAGCTATACGTACCGAGCCATATAGGGCCGGACAACTATTTTACTTACTATATTGAGAGAGTTGAGTTAGTATCAGCAACTAAGCATATCTTTAGATCATTTTGATTCCCAGTTACTTTCCATTATTATATTATCAGTTCAGATTCAGCTTTCAATTATTCTGTTGCCTTACGTTCTCAGTATATTATTTTGTACTGACTTCCCTTTTGCTGCGGACACTGCATTTCATGCCTGGAGATCTTGATAGGCAGCTGGATAGACCTTCCCAGTAGACAGAGTCAAATATCAGCTCGGTTGATAAGCTCCACTTCCTCGGAGTTACCAGGTCTAGACCTTGGAGTCCATTTTATATATACAGGTTTGATGGGTAGGTCGAGGCCCTGTCCCGACCATGATACAATTTTGTTATCTCTAGAGGCTTGTAGATGAGTCATGTGTATTTTGTATATCAGTATTGTGGAATTGCCAGTCTTGTGTACATGTTAGTTTGGTATTGCTGGTTGTAGACATCGGTGGTGGCCTCGTCGGCCTTGATTTGTAAGGTAGGCCTCGTCGGCCTTGATTTGTAAGGTAGGCCTCATCAGCCTTAGTTGAGGGTTTCCTCTCTAGAGTTCTTAGTTATAGAATGGTATTCTCGGGCCAAATATGGCACCGGTTGCTGGCCACGCCTCCCCAGGTTTGGAGCGTGATAAGAGAGTTCGAATTAATTTGAGGCCTAATTAGCAACATAGGGTTAGGGCAACATGTGTGAACTCAACAAAATGCATATGGCACATTTGGGAAGCTTGGAGGGACATATAGGGAATTTCATTGTCAGCAGCCTCTATACAGTTCATATGTGTTTCAAAGAAACCAGAAACAAGATGGCTAATACAGCATGGATAGCCAAACATTTGAAGGACAAGATTATCAACCAACCTGACATAGAGCTTAGGAAGTTGCAGGATTTGATTAGGATAAAGCACGGTGTGTACGTGGGAAAATTCATCTGTGCCAGGGCTAAACATCAGGTTATGGGTAATTATATGGGTGATTCGACGCAGGACTTTGCTAGAATATATGATTATGCCGGCATGCTGAGGTCAACAAATCCTGGCAGCACTGTTGTGTTGAAGACTTCAAAAGAGACAATACCTGGTAAACAGGTGTTTGTGGGAATCTACATTTGTCTACATGCTTTCAAAGTAGGTTGGTTAGAAGGATGTAGAAATGTTATTGGCTTTGATTGAGCATTTCAAAAGGGGGTGTGTAAAGGTGAGCTACTATCATGTATTTGTAAAGATGGTAATAATTACCTTGTTGCCTGAGTAGTTGTTAAAAAGGAGACAAAAAACACATGGTCATGGTTTTTTTAGGTGCATGATGCATGATTTGCAGCTCACAGAATCCAAAGGTGAAGGGTTGACCATCATTTCTGATATGCAGAAGGTATATATTTCTTTTCATTCTTCCTGTAATTACTTTATATATGTTTCTGATATTCTAACTCTTTGTCTTGTTGCTTAAGGGACTTGTTCTATCTGTGGCTGAGTTGATGCCAAATGTTGATCATAGAATGTGTGCAAGACACATATGGAGCAACTGGAAAGAAATGTGGAAAGGTGAGGAAAGAAGGAAGAAGTTTTGGGCCTTTGCAAGAGCATCATTTGAAGCATATCTCAAGGCGAAGATAGATGAGTTGGCAGAACTGAGTGATAGTAAGATAATTAAAGATTTACTGAGATACCCCAAACAATGTTGGTATAGAGCATTCTTTAAAGATTGGAGTAAATGTGATTCTATGGAGAGCAACATGTGTGAGACATTCAACAGTTGGATCGTGTCTGCTAGGCACAAGTCTATTATAACCATGTGAGAAGAGATTAGAGTGAAGGTGATGGAGGGGATGACTACCATGAGAAAATTTGCAACAAGGTGGATTTCTTATATATCTCCTATGGCAATGGGTTACATAGAGGAACAATCTCAATATGCAGTTAGGCATGAATTTAAATGGAATAAGGACACTAGGTATGAGATACAACATGGGGTTTACAAACATAATGTTGACTTTACATGCACACACAGATCATGGCAGCTCAAAGGAATACCATGCTCCCATGGAATATGTACGATGTTTTTTAGGAGATTTGAGCCTGCTGACTATGTTGTTCACTAGTACAGGAAATAAACATACTTGAAGGCTTTCAGTATTTACATACAGCCAGTAACCAACATGGAGATGTGGCCATCAACTCAAAATCCCACTATTGAGACTACTATAATTACTAAGATGCCCTGTAGCCTAAGAAAAATACACTAAAATATCCCTCATAGACAATCATCTCACGAGAAATACTTCTATAATTCTTCCGCGCCACATAGCAAAATCTGAACATCAGTAGTCGATCAACCAGGTGGGTACATAATACCAATCAAGTATCTTCAAATCAAGATACAATGCGCCTTCTAAACTGCGCACCCTTCTTAGGTGATACCAAATAGTGCCAGCTTTCTTCTAAACATCTGAAATTGTCCATGCCGTCAAGAACCCATGACCTTCCTTTCGAGGTTGAACCCAACCTTGTACATGCAAACCTCAATCTCATACAACACAACTCATCTATCATGCGATCATATGAAAACATGAGAATCCCATTACCATCTCTGAATCATAGGTAGGATCGACACCCCATCAACCAAAAACTTTCTACTTGGTCCCGCATCCAAGAGAAAATCACAACATACGACATACTCATCATTCCTGTCGAAAACATCCTCCCCAATCCATGGTCGAAATCATCGAGAACTCTTTGAAACCCATTTTCACATAACCAAGCTATAGAACTGAATCCCTCTAACGCAACCAAGTTACAGATCTCCAAACCCAAGAGCAATGCCACAACACATATACAAAGCCTCCCCACACCAAAAGAACTGATCATTTCTATCAACATGCCAACACCTAAGAAAAGCTCAAGATGAGCCTAGAAAGAAGTTTGGTAAGAGATCAAGAAAAGGGACACCAATGACATGCTCTCTTTGTAAGACGATAGGGCATAACAAGAAAGGGTGTTCTATCCAGGTAAATTATCAGAAAATCTCATTTATTTTCTATTTGTGACTTGTATCTTGTTTGTTCCTATAAATCATTTTTTTTTTAAAATTTCAGTAAGGAGAAGGATATGGAACTGCTGGTACCTGAAATGCTAATGCTACTCAAGTAACAACTCAACCATGAATAGCTGCAAGTGGTTCTGGAACTGTTAGGTACCAGCAAAACTCAGGCTACTCAGGCTGCTCAAAGAGCAACTCAACCATCAGCTACTGCAAGCGGATCTAGAACTACTAGTAACAGAAATACTCAACCATCTCAGGCTGCAAGTGGATCTGGAACTACTGCTACCAGAAATACTAAACCATCAGCTGTTGCAAGTACATTTGTAAGTATTCTTTTATTTACTTTAGTTAAGCTGTATTAGGACCATCATATTACATTATTAGATAGTACTTTATCCTATATCAGGATACTAGAAGTATGAGATCAAAGACTTCCAATGATATTCTACCTAGTATTAGAGGAAGGCCAAGAGCTACTGGACTTCGAGGAAGACCAAGAATTGCTGGATTTGGTTTCTTGTTTAGTGATTCAAGGACAATCATAGAAAGTTTAAGTGATTTGGATTTGGATTTTTATTTAGATATTGGTGTTTAGGTGCTAATTTTACTTTCTATGTAGTGTGGAACAAAAGACAGGATACTTTCTGCTCCTACAAAAATAGTGGATAATGGCAGACTACTATTGATCTTGGATATAACACAATGGAAACTTCAACAAAAGTTGAGGAGAAGACAAACTCAAGCAAGCCTTAGCAAATCTAAAGTCCATTCTTCATCTCAACCAAGCCAGTCTCCAGGTCCCAACTTGAGCCAATCTTAGCAAAACATCAACCACTCTCAACCATAATGATCTGTTGAATGCTTGTTTTTGTGATAGCTTAAGTCTGTTAGTTACAGAACTTAATTATTAGGTAAACTCTGTATGCTTAAGTATGGCTTTTATTTTGGCACAATGTTTAAATTTTTTTTGCAACTAAAAAACTTTTAGTAGCTAATTCTGTCAACCAAGAAGGCTCATCGAACATAGTTGTTTATATAGGTCTGCTTGTTTATGTCAAACATTGCTTTTCATTCTAAAAGATTCATCATACATTTGTCATTATCATTGTACATAGGGTTATGAAGAAAATTACAACGATTATTGCTAAATCGACTTAGAAGGAAATTACAATGATTAGTGCTAATACAACAACTGAAGTTGCAATAATCTTCATCCTCTTCCAATGCTGTAGTTGATCTCTCTCTCTAATTCATGATAACAACCTTGAAATCACTTGTTTGTAGTGATCTGGGAGAGGTGGGTCAAACCACATAAAAAATCTACAAGAATTGTTTCGACCATAATTTGAGCACCCATAAAACCTTCTTCTTGGATTTGTTGGCTTCCAGGTGATGCAAAACATAGCTTCAACTCCACAATGACAAAATATAGGACTTTGCTTCATTTTTACGGTGTAGAAAAAGAAATAAAAATTAAATAAAGCTTCGAATTTTAGAAAAATAGAGAAATGGAGCTTCAGATTTTATATAATGGAGGAATAATGTCTTTTATAAGGTATGAATAAGAATCTAGTTAAATACAACCCATTTTTGACCGTGGGGCATTGGGAAGAGGGATTTCACGCTCATTTGCGTCTTGTTCCTCACACAACAGGCTGATTAGGACCAACTGACGCCGCATTGGCATGGTCAACGGTAAAATGTTTTTATTAGTTAAGCGAATCATGGGTTCGAGTGTTCAAGTGGGAGTGTTTAAAGTTCATGTTTCGGCTTTCAAATGCCCTACCAGTTTAAGTGGCTAGGAAGCCATTCAGCCAAAGTCAAATACCTTGAAAGAATATGCAATGACTGCACCACCGGATTCTCAAGAAGGACAATAAACTTTAAGACCACCACTATTTAATGGGAAATACTATGGCTGGTAGAAGGAGAGGATGCGTGATTTTCTGGAAGGAGAAAACCTAGTGTTCTAGGATATTGTTGAAAAATGATCAAAGATTTCTTGTTAGTTGAAGACAAATGTATCACTGTTGGACCAAAGCATAGAGAAAAATATTCTAAGGAAGATGTCAAACGAGTTCAAAAGAATGCTAAAGACTAAAAGATTTTGATATGTGATATTAGTCCAGATGAATATAACAGATTTCCTCATGCATAGATGCAAAATCCATAACGGATGCTTAGTTGTGTGCATATAAGGGTACATCCCATGTGAAGCATTCAAAGATTGATTTGCTAACTAGGAAGTACGAAGTGCCTAAGATGAAGTGCTTACATCAATTATTAAAGAATTGATAATCTCTTGGAGAAGTTATCCCTCGAAAACAATTTGAGAAAGATACTAAGCATACTACCTCCCTCATGGGATATCAAGGTTAATGGGATCACTGAAGCAAGAAATCTTAATACGATGACTCCTGATGATCTTATTGGTAATTTGAAAACATATAAGTTTAAGCTTAATCAAGATCGAATAGACCGACAATCTACTAAATCCCTAAAGCCCAAGAACCTAGTTCTCAAGTCCACCCAGAAGGAAGACACTGAAGAAGATGACATGGCACTACTTACTAGATATTTTTTGCGGGCAATAAGGAAAGGTGGATTCTTGAAAAAAAAGGTAGTTCATCCAAGGCCATATATAGAAACAATACTGATGGATGCTACAAGTATGGAAAGTAAGATCACTTCATCAAGGATGTTCTGCTATGGAAAATTGAGAAGAAGAGGAACAATCTTGATAAAGGAAAAAAGAAGAAGAGAAGACCAGGTTCCTGGATGAAGGATGAGAAATAAGGCTAGGGACAAGATTGTAAAAACAGCTATAACTGCTATACAATCATCCCCAATTGATGAGTCCGATGATGATGAAGATGATCAGTCACTTATGGCCAAGAAAGACAGTGATTCATAACCTAAGGATCTCTTTGAACTAATTGCAAACTCCTCTGATGTTGACAGGAATAAGAACCTGAGATAAGTTTTCAGGACATCATAGAATAAGTTCATAATTAATCCAAAAGAAAAATAATTTCCTTCTCTGATTTCTTGATTGATGCATACCAAAAGGTTTGTATATTGAAAAGGAACAATAAATGAATGACTATGTATCAGTTAGATTTGAGAACAAAGACCTAGAAGTAAGTAGAGAAAATTGTGAAGCATTTGTTGTTGATTTCAAGGACCAAGTTCTCGCTTTAGAAGACAACAAGGCAGCCTTAGTAATTGAAAAAAAAGAAACTTCATGATGCTCATGTCAAAGGAAAGGAGATGGCCATAGAAATCTAGGAGAAACTAGAGTGTGATTAAAGAAGGATACTATGAATCTCTTAGTTGAAACAGAAAAGGCTCGTTTGTTTCAAGAAAACCTGGATAAGGCTAAGTATAAACTAGAGAGAAATCTCAAGTGGACCACGTCTTCAGAAATAATGTTTGGTGCTGGGAAGGTCAAACTAGTAATGTTGTATTTTGTACCACTTGTTCCACTTTTAAACTATGAATGTGTAATGTAATATTTTAGAGACATATAAATAATGTAACTAATGGTAATGAATTGCGGTTGCTCACATGATCTTCTCATGGTCCGATTAATAAAATATGTCTTTACTTTATTCATGGGCAAGTTCAGGTAGAAAGCATCTAGTAGTCTTACTTGACTGGGTTATCTCAGTTGAGCGACTGTCACGCTCCCCGAGATTGGGGCATGACAGCTGACATGCTGAACTGATTCTTTTTGTAACTATCATGGGACAACATAGTCCTAACTCGTACTGTGTAACTGTAAGTGCGCAAATGCTATATCAGCAAGCCTACTCAAAACATGAATACACACAGATCGTCAAGGCCTCTTACATGATATACATACTGAACCTGTATCTACAAAGCCACTAAGGGTATCAGACATCAAATATGGTCAGGGCAGGACACTGACTTACCCACAAGTGTATATATACATAGGACAGTATGATAACCTCTAGACTCGACTGTACTCCTGATAAAATAGAGCTTTTCCAATCCTCAACTGTATATCACTCCGTCTATGATAATAGCCCGTCAAATAGGATACCTGAACCTGTAGGCATGAATGCAGTGCCCCCATGATGGAACATTAGTACAAAGAAATGTACTAAGTATGTAAGGCAGATAAAGAAATGTACTAAGTATGTGAGGCAGATAACATATGAATAACTTAATTGAAACTGAACTAACATGTATATATGATATATTGAACGAAATCTGGAGGGTCAATGAAATCTGTGAATCATACTTACCATATTCTGACTTGTAACATATCTAAGTATTGAATTGTCCAACTTACCTTACAAAGGATATAGACTGAAAAGAGAAGGCTCCATTGGCCAAGAACATCTAATGTCGTATATACATGTAATTCGTGCCATGATATACCTAAACTTGTTCCTACATTCTATATGTCCTAGAAACGATCGTATTATGGAACTTCATCTATAACGTTCTTCTAGCTATCATATCTTATATCTGAATACTTACCTCAGACAGGTCTAACATCTCTAGGGCTACATTAAAACAATAAAATGGAACTTACGCGTTTCATAAGAGAGCGTCCGTAAGGCTCACTCGTAAACATGAATAACCAGTGGCTCGTACGCATAACATAGTAGACTGTTTGTATTGCTCATAATACTGAGGTTTTTCTACGCGTGCAACTGAGACCATCCATAACAAACCTTCATTATGCATCTATGCGTTCATAGACCATCCATAGGGCTTCATTGTACACCTACGCGTTCATAGACCGTCCGTAAGGATACTGTCTTATACATATTCATTTTATATCACTCATGGAGACATCACTCAATCATCAATAGATAAATGCGTATTCTTAAAAATACAAGATCGTGAGTAACTCGTTACAACAACCACTCCTTATTCCTTAGCCGCTTTCTACGTCATCCTTCGTATTCAATATTATTTAGCCATAAAGAACGTTGTAACTATTTTTGAATCGCACTTTTATCCTTATTTCAAATCACAACTTCTGTCTCTCTACCACACGTTAGCTTGCGACCTATATGTATCTATCCATACTACTCGCAACCTTCATTTAACTTGCTAGCACCATAGATTTCCTTATGTTATTATTGAACCTCAAGTGAGACATCATGTTGCCTCCGGCTCTTCTTTACTCTCGTAACTAGACTTCATGGTACCTTGAAACCATAGGCTTGAAGATATGCTACTGACGACACCACTATCAGTTCTAGATACTGAATCACAACGCTTCTAGCCCTGTATTTAAAATTTGGTTTATCCACAACCTTCCATACTTGAGTACCTCGTTCTCTTTTCACCTTTACTTACTTACCTTTAAATCTCGCATCGCATCTTCTGTCGCTTTCATAACATTCCTTCCACATAGGTGGAATTTACATCCAGACATTAAAGATCTACTATAATACTTATACCTCTGGTGCATACACAATTTGGCATAAGCTTCATACTGACTTCTTATGACTCAACTCTATGGCACGATCTGTGAACGAAAGAAGGGTAGCATTTTCTAAAGGCCTTGTAGCCTCTCAATTATAAGTGTGGCGTGCAAAAAGCCCATAAGTGAGACTCTACTAGAAAAGGATTTGTAGACTCCCTAGGACACGACATGCTCTGATACCACTTTGTCACACCCAACCTAGGGAGGCGTGGCTAGCACTCGGTACCGTACTGGCTCGAGCGAACCACTCTGCAACTCATGATCATTCGACAAAAACTAGAACATACATTGGCCGACTTGGCTGAACTGATTCTTTCTGTAACTATCATGGGACAACATAGCCCCAACTCGTACTATGTAATTGTAATTGGGTAAATGTTGTATCAGCGAGCCTACTCAAAACATGAATACACAGACAGTCAAGACCTCTGACATGCTGTACATACTGAACATGTGTCTACAAAGCCTTTAAGGGTATCTCACATCAACATATGGTCAGGACAAGACATTGGGCTACCCATAAGTATATATATACATAGACAATATGATAAACTCTAGACTCGGTTGTACTCCGGATCAAATGGAGCTTTGCCAATCCTCAGCTAGATATCTCTCTGTCTATGATAAGAGCCCGTCAAACTGGATACCTGAACCTGCAGGCATGAATGTAGTGCCCCGACGATTGGACATTAGTAAAAGGAAATGTACTAAGTATGTAAGGCAGATAACATATGAATAACTTAATTGAAACAGAAATGACATGTATATATAATATATTGAAAGAAATTTGGATGGTCAATGAGTTCCAGGAATCATATTTACCTTATTCTGACTTGTAACATATCTAAGTATTATTATGACTTATAACATATCTTAGTATTGAATTATCCAACTTACCTTACAAAGGATGTAGACTGAAAAGGGAAGTCTCCATTGGACGAGAACATCTAATGTCGTATACACATTTATTTCGTGTCATGATATACCTAAACATGTTCCCGTATTCTATCTGTACTGAAAACCATCATATTACGGAAATTCATCCATAACTTTCTTCTAGCCATCATACCTTATATTTGAATACTTACCTCAGACAGATCTAACATCTCTATGGCTACATTTAAAATAAATTGGCACTTACGCGTCCATGAGAGACCGTACGTAAGGCTCACTCATAAATATTAATAATAGTGGCTTATGCGCGTAACATTGTAGATCATTCGTACGACTCATAATATTGAGGTCTGGCTATACGTGCAACTGAGACCGTCCACAACCAACCTTCATTATGCACCTATGCATTCATAGACCATCCATAGGGCTTCGTTGTACACCTACGCGTTTATAGACTGTTCGTAGGGATAATGTCTTATACATATCCATTTCATATCATTCATGCAGACTCATTCAATCATCGATAGATAAATTCGTATTCTTAAACATACAAGTTCGTGAGTAACTCGTTACAATAACAAATCCTTATTCCTTAGCCACTTTCTACGCCATCCTTCGTATTCTATATTATTTAGCCATAAAGAACGTTGTAAGTATTTTTAAATCGCACTTTGATCCTTATTTCACATCACGGCTCCTTTTTGGGGTTTACATAATTCTTTTTACATATAGCTATGTAATTCTTAGCTTGTGAGACTGCTCTTTATACATATATGTATCCATTCATCAATATGTAACAAGAGTTGCGGGATTTACGCTCTATCAACTTATATTCTTATAGCTGCACTTATCATATTCAATAATTTATGACTCCATAGGTAACATATATCGTCTCTTAACATTACCCTCATATATAATCAACCTAATTTAAGTTGAGAGCAACATAACTATCTTCATGAGTCTTTATCTATTTCGTGAACACAAACATGCACGTATTGGAAGTTGTGCCATTCTTTAGGTCGAAACATTCTTATCATGCTGCAATCTATACATTACGCTACCATGTTGAACTATTCATATATAACTACCCCTCATTATACGGACGCTATATTGCTTTTAATTCGTCAGACCATTCGTATGTAATGTTTAATTAACATCTAGACATCTTGTTAAATATAAAATACAGGGACTTTTGGAAGGCTCTATTTACTGCTTAAGATACATGAAACTACGACCAACACAATCCATTTCAAAATTGATATGACTATACTCGTGAACAGACCTTAATCGTCTGTATAGTACGTATACAAAGTCTCGTCCCTTTGAATTCCTTATAAACATAACTTATGGAATCATGCCAAAGAAAATAAAGGAAGAACTTAATCCTCTAGCTAACTTAACCAGCAGCTCTTGTGTCTACAAGCAACGAGCATTTCTTTCTTAACAATACGAATTCTATAGCTTATCGCACTTGAACGACACACTTTATTCTATGATAAAATGAACATCATCTCCCCTATTTTCATGACTTCCCACAAGTTACAACATCAAATAATAGCCCAAACAATATCAACAATACTCATAATAAGCCTTTCAAAATAGTTTAACAATCCCAGCGAGCGACAACCTCGATTGGTGACTAAACAACTATAGTTTTAAACCCCTTCCTCCTTCCAAAATTTATCAACAGCACTAACCTCCACTTATTACTTATGCTAACTTTGGTTCCACAACTCGTTTGAATTCAAAACACAACACACAACTATTATACGATTAACATAACTTATAACATAACCTCCTTATCATGTTAAGGACCCTAGTCTCACCCCAAATGTACATGTTATAACATTCCCAACTTGTTAACTTTTGACAAAACTTATTTTATTCAATTCTTTTAGCTTCTAAGCCTTCCAACCATCTCTGTACATGTTGTTCATGATCTTAAAAATTTGTACCTCCAAGGTAACATGACTAACTTACTTTATGTACTTCCATAGTTGATCTGATTTCTGAGCTTACATCAATTGATTTATGACATGCTCAATGTGGAATTGTAAAACTTTTTAAAAGAGCGCATGGTCAATTGAGGCTTGAACTGTGTCTGTACCTTTTTGTCATTCGCCTCTTTGAATGCTCAGACGTTCCTCTTTTGACGAAATAAAGAGAAATGCTTTCTTAATATTATTGCAAACTTATTTATCACTACATTTATACTTTGTGTTTCTTCTTAGTAATCAAAATGATAAAAATCTATGTTTCACGATTATGACATGTAATGAAACTCTCAAGCAAATCGATCCAGATTACGAAGAATACGATGAAAGCATGATGCCAGATAATCTTCCACAAGAGATGGAACAACTGGAAAGCCAGAAAAGGCCTAGCCTTGAAGAGACAGAAGTGATCAACCTGGGAAAGGAAGAAGATGTGCAAGAGACCCGAATCACCATACATCTAGAAGTAGAGCCGAAAGAAGAACTGGTCGAGCTCCTCCGGCAGTACATCAATCTATTCGCATGGTCGTATGACGACATGCCTAGGTTAAGCACTCACATCGTTCGCATTGATTTCCTACTGATCCCACTAGACCGCCAATCAAACAGAAACCCATAAAGTTCAAACCGGACTTGAATTTGAGGATAAAAGAAGAAGTAACCAAGCAAATAGAAGCGAACATAGTGAGAGTCACCTTTTATCCCACATGGTTTGCAAATGTCGTCCCGATACCTAAGAAGGATGGGAAGATAAAGATATTCGTGAATTATCAAGATCTTAACAAGGCCAGCCCGAAGGACGATTACCAAACATTAACATCCTCCTCGACAACTATGCAAAGTATGAACTACAGTCATTCGTGGATTGTTTTGCCGAGTACCATCAGATCCTGATGCATGAAGAAGATGCAGAAAAGTCAGTGTTCCCTATGCCTTGGGGAGTTCACTGCTACAGAGTCATGCCATTCAGCCTCAAAAACACTAGTGCTACTTACATGAGGGCTGTGAAAACTATCTCTAACGACATGATTAACAAAGAAATCGAGTTATATGTGGATGACATCATCATAAAGTCTCGAAAGAGTTAAGAGAATTTCGACGACCTAAAAAAGTTTTTTGAACGCTTGCGGAGGTAAAGTTTGAAGTTGAACCCTACAAAATGCGCATTTGCACTCCCTGCTAGAAAATTGCTAGGTTTAATCGTAAGTAGGAAATAGAACTAGATCCTTCGAAAATCAAATCCATTCAAGAGTTGCCACCGCCCAAGAGCAAGAAGGATGTGATGAGTTTTCGGGGTAGGCTGAATTACATCAGCCATTTCATAGCGCAGTCTACAATACATTGTGAACCTATCTTCAAGTTGCTGAAGAAGGACGGCGCTTCAAAATGGACAGAAGAATGTTAGAAAGCCTTCAACAAGATTAAGGATTACTTGTCAAATCCACCAGTATTGGTCACTCCCGAGCTCAGGGAGCCACTATTGGTATACCTGTAAGTCTTGGATAATGCATTCGGATGCGTGGCGGTACAATACGATGAAACTGGAAGAACATGCTATCTATTACTTAAGCAAGAAGTTCACACCATACGAGGCCAAATACGCTATGATAGAGCGCGCTTGCTATGCCCTTGACTTGGATCACCCAAAAATTGAGGTATTACATGTTAGCATACACCACACATTTAATTTCCCAGCTCGACCCGCTCAAGTATATCTTTCAGAAGCCGATGCCCACAGGAAAACTGGCCAAATGGCAAATTCTCCTCAGCGAATTTGACAATATGTACATAACACAGATGCCCATCAAAGGACAAGGCTTAGCTGATCACCTTGCAGAGAATCTAGTGGACAAGGATTATGAACAACTCACTACGTACTTCCCAGACGATGAGGCCTTGTTTTCCGTAGAAGATATCGTAGAGTCATACCCAAGGTGGATAATGTTCTTCGACGAAGCAGTAAATTTCGAAGGAGTAGGAATTGGGGAAGTCCTAATTTCAGAGATAGGACAACATTATCTGGCATCAGCAAATATAAGGTTCCCTTGCACCAATAATATGTCCGAGTACAAAGCATGCATCCTCGAGATCAGGATGGCGGTCGACATGAATATCAAAGAGCTTTTGGTCATAAGGATTCTGATCTACTGATACGTCAAGTTTAAGGAGAATGGACTACCAAGAACATCAAGATCCTTACGCACCTGCACTATATAAAAGAGCAATGCAAAAAGTTCACAAAGATCACGTTCAAGCACATTCCCAAGATCCAGAATGAGTTTGCTTATTTATACAAAGGCCGTCACAAGAAAGTAGTGGCAGATTTCGTCCATAACAGTATAGTCTGCAGGTTTGGATACTCGAGTCAATTATCACTAACAATGCAGCAAATATCAATAGTGATCTCACTAGGGAATTTTGCAAGAGGTTTAGAATTTTCTACCGTAACTTTATGGCCTATAGACCGCAAATAAATGGAGCAATTGAAGTGGCCAGCAAAAACTCAAAAGGATTCTGCGAAAAATAGTGGACAATAATAGGCAATGGGACGAGAAATTATCCATCGGGTTACTGGAATATCGGACCACCATGAGGAGATCCACTGGGGCAGTGCCATACATGTTAGTATACGGCATTGAAGCCGAGTTAGACGATGCATAATTGATACGGGTTAGGTAGGAGAAACAAAAGGGTAGCGAACACATTCAACAACGAGAAGAGAATGGATGCAGTATGCCATGGTCAGCTCCATCAAAATAGGATAGCCAACACATTCAACAAAAGGGTGAATCCTTGCTAGTTCATACCGGGGCAGTTGGTTTTGAAGAAAATATTCCCTCATCAAGAAGAGGCCAACGGAAAGTTTGCACCAAATTGGAAAGGTCCTTAAGTGATCCACCGAGTGTTGTCGGGAGGAGTCCTGATCTTGGTGGAGATGGACGGAGGAGTTAGCACGAAGCCTATCAACTCAGATGCAATAAGGAGATACTATGTTTGAAGACAATAGAGCTAGGTTTTGGTTGTAATAGAATTACGCTCGACTTGACTTCCCACGAAGGGATACGTAGGCAAGCCCACGTAGGTTTAGGTTTCTCTCTCTCCCTTTTCTTTTGTAATAGAAAATCCAAATATCATCTTGTATGTACTAGCAATTACGCCACAACTTGATTTCCTTTGAAAGGAATACGTAGGCATTCCTCATCGCATTCGGTCATCTTTTGTAATTGAATTACGTCCTGATATGATTCCTTTAGGCTAAGTAGGCAGTCTAAGTCAGACTCGGCCATTTCATTTTTAATCTCATCATTTTGCATCTGTTTTAATCAAACTACGTTTTGACCTGATTCATTTTGGATATGTAGGCTGCCTGAGTTAGGCTCTGTCATCATCTTCATCATATTTTCCTTTATCGTTTCCCATGAACTACGTTTTGACCTGATTCCGTTTCGGATACGTAGGAAACCTAAAATGGTTCGGTCATAACCGTAGGAAAACCTTTATAGTGAATTAGTATTGATTAGGACGCCATCGCAGCGTCAAGAAGCCACGTCGTCAGACGTATCATAGAGGATCGACATTAACAAGACATAGTCTTCAAGAAACAACGCTCGCGTTTGAGGAACTGCCGACACATGTCATAATCCAGAACGACAACATTTTCCATGAAACAAAAGATTTTTCAAAATTTTTTCTAATGTTATCATAATCCATTCCACCTACCAAACTTCATGGCGTAACCTCGTCAGGATGGGAGCAAAGCAAGGACTACGACCGACACAAACCAACACACCCCCTGCTAAGCACTTTTCTTGAATGTAGAGCAAATAGGATGTAAAGAAACATTCAAACACACTGGGGAAAATGACTGATCCGACACTCTCTCATAACTATAATCCCTTTTTCCTTCTTCAAATTTTTCCTTATATAACTAAAAACTAACTCTGAGATCTTTGCAGGTATCTCAGAAATAGGCTGTTGACAAAGATGAAGCATATTGCATATAGCAAACCGTCTGCTCAAACCGAGAATTTGATACGCTCAAATTACACTTTAATGAATAGCGTAAAGAGGTCGATGTCAAATATAATAACCCAACAAGGTTGGGGTCGAATCCCACAGGGAATAGGTGTGAAAAGGTTACTTGACTAGTGTGTTACTCGACTAAAGTCGTAATTCTACCTAGTTAACCATAACAAGAGTATGAACTGAGTTTGGTTTTAGATAAAGGCTAATCGAAATGTTGAGAATGTAAATAATTTGATTAAAGAAACCAAGGTTGTGTCCCCATTAATGAAGTGTAATGCTATTGGTGTTAATATGATATATTTCTAATGGAAGGTCCTTTTTGATATGCAAATGATGTCTAAGTGACTGCCCAATATTTTCCAATAGTTAGGTAGTATTTCCTCTTTATGATTTTTCCAAACATAAAAGAGTTGCAATTAAGAAAAATCAATTTATGCCAAATAAAACCCACTTATTCCTAAGCGATTTTATTAAACAAGGTTTAAACCCTTGAGTCTTTGATATTTACTTCTACCAAATTCTACCCCACTTTCCCAAGCAAAGATAGAATTTAATGGCGCTTGTTAATGTTTGCAACCACCAACAATAAATGAAGAGTGAGAAATAAATAAATATCAACCAACCATTATATATATATTCAATGTTAAACACCCATTAACATAACACCCATTTAGGGTCCAAAACCTTAGTATTTAAAGTTAGCTACTCATACTAAAATTTGAAAACAAGAGAATATTAAATTTCATAAAGCTTACAAAGTGAAAGATTCTTGACCCAAAAGCTTCCAAAAGAAAGGAATATTAATGCCTTGTATTGTAGCTTCAAAGTCTGACAAGATAGAGCCCATAAAACCCTAATAAATCTATTTATAGAGGGCCAAAAATCGAGACAAAAATCGGACCAATCTGCCCTGATGTTGAATATGCGACCGACTTTCTGTCGCATAACAGACATGCGGTTTGCATTTTTGACATGTCTATCGCTGATTGTAACCCTAGTTTCGCCTTCACCGCATTCATAGTTTGCGGTCCGCATTGTAGAAATGCGACCGCATCTTGCATCGCATTTTCTTCCTTCAGTAGACTTTATGTTTGGTTTGCGGTTACTTCTGTGGCTCGCAAACACGTTATGCGATCGCAGATGAGACCGCATTTTTGACATTGAACTTTGCCCAGGATTCTGTTTTGGTCTGCGATCTCTGTGTGCAATATGCAGCTCGCAAATAGGTTATGCGATCGCAGATGAGACCGCATTTTTGACGTTGAACTTTGCCCAGAAGTCTGTCTTGATCTGCGATCTTGGTGTGAAATATGCGGCTCACATGTGGGTATTGCGATAGCATATCCACATCCGCGATGCCTTTTTGCTCTTTTCTTGTCTTTTTGTCGCTTTTTGAACTCTTTTCCATGCTCTTAGGTCCTTACACCTCATACTCTGCAAAAATACTAAAATTTACATAAGTACCGAGGGAAATTGCATTTAAAACAAGTTAAAATCTAAGTAATTAGTATCAAAATGTGCCGAAATTCTCCGGCACATCAATGGAGCATGTTGTATATAGCGAGCCGCTAGCCATACCAAGCGGAGCATATGGCATATAGAAGATCGTCAGCTCAATCAATCGGAGCACCCTGTACAAAATCGAGGTGTCGGTTTTGCCAATTGAAGCCTTGTATCTAGCAAATCGTCAGCTCAATCGATTTGAGTACCCCATAGAAATCAAGCCTCGGCTTCGCCAATCGAAGCCTTGTATATAGGAAATTGTCAACTTCGCCAACGGGAGCGATCCATACTGCCACTCCACCACATCGGAGATCGGAATAGATAGTTACAAACCTCTTCACCAACGTTGTGCCAATCAATGACCGCAATTTAGTTTTTCAGTCAAGAGTACCTCTTGGGCATGCTCCTTATTTCTTGTTTATTTCGAATGTTTTTTGCTCATCCAGCTTCAGGCATGATTACTTTTTTTTTCAAGTCAGAAACTCCCATCGTGCGAAGATACTTTGCATCTTAGTGCAATCACTCCCATCATGGGGGGGATACACTACATTTCAATGCAACTTCTCCCAGCAAGCGGAGATGCATTCTACGTTACAAGTCAACAACTCCTATCGTTCGGAGACACTCTTAACACGAGGAGATTTAATGCTCCAACTGTTGCGAAACAATGCACCATCAGCTAACAATCGAGTCAAATTCAAGTACCCCATCATCCCAATCCAAAATAACAGCTAACCAACCACCAGGCATAATCATTCTTGCATCATTTATATCACATCTTAACATATTCTGCATTGCAATATATGGATATGTATGTATTTCTTTTTTATAGGAACAAACATCGCAATGTGGAACTCCTTCTAAGCAGTAAACCAAGATACAATGCTATAAGGGACAATAAACCCATAAGCGGGCCAAAGATCCGAGCTCAAACACAATAAGATTTGTGGAACTCTAATTCTTCAAATCCTCCATATCAAAGCGCAAATCAAAGCTAGCGTGGGTACCAAGTCTTCCCTCTCATAGTATCGTCATAATACGATACTAGGGCAATTCCTGCAAGCATCGCCTCCCCAAAATCATTACTCTAGAGCTACATGAGGCCAATCCTCGTTAAGCCCGAGGTATATACGCAATTTAAAACCAGAAATCGGCTCCAACTCCCCAAAAATCCTCCCCGAGTCTTCCCTAACACTTAATTGTACAACTCATAGTCTTCCTTCATCCACATGCCATTCCTACAATGTATACCTAAAATCGGGAAAAAATTGGCCTTGGTTCAATTTCTTTGCCTACCAATTCTTTTATCACCTTCGGTCAAAGAGGGGCAACTGTTGGCGACCAATTTTGACCCTCTCTTTTAAAATTAATTTATTTATGCTTAATTATTTGCAATAAATATTTTTAAAATTTTCAATCAATAATACCCATTTATAAAATTAATTAAGTATTAATAGTTTTGAAATTAATAATTTAGTTTATAACTATAATTACAAAATACATCATACTTACTATTTAAAGATTATTAAAATAACTTTTACATACGTCATAATGGCTTTATAATTAATTTAATTATTCCTTAATTTATAGTTTATTAGATTATCATTTTTAAATAATTTGAAATTAGTGCCAAATTTAGAAGTCAAAGTATTTTACAAATAATTAATTGCAATAATTAGTAGTATATTTGATAATTAAAATTTTTACTACATTTTATTGAAAAAAATTATGTTTATTTAAATTAATTTTAAAAGGGTTAAAAGGCTAAAAGGCTACAATTGAAATCTCTTAATTAAACATAAAATGGCTACCATTTAAATTAATTTTTGCCTAAATTACCAAGTCCAAAGCCAAATTTGATCAAGGTCCAATTCCCTTTTCTCCACCTTGGCAATCCACCCAAAGCCTTAAGAGCCAACCAGATCGTACCATGTCACCCGTCCCGCCCTATCACAAAACAAACACATTTGATCTGGGCTGTCGATCCAAATAACTGATGGTCCATATTTATTCCTATTTTCCATTACATTTTAAATCCCACACTAGACATTATCTCAACGGTTGGATCACACAGATCTGACGGGACCCCATTTTTTTCTAATAACCTATTCTTTAAAATTTTAAGAACTAAATTATCAGGGTCGTTGATCAAGTGATCCAACGGCGCAGATCCCATATTTCATTTTTAACTTAGAGATCATACCCCTAACCCTAATCATTTCTCACGTTGAATGGCTGCCTCTCTTTCCTCTTTTCCTCTCCATTATCTCAAACCCTCAATGCCCATCAATAATTGTAACGACCCAATGTGCCGTAGAAACACATATGATACTAATTGTTTAGATTTGGCTTGTTTTAAGCGCAAATCCCTCTTTGTAATTATGTAATATTAACATTCTTGCAGGGTATGAGGTATAAGAATCTAATAACAGGGAAAAGAGTTCGAAAAGGTAAGTAAGACAGGATATGCGGTCGCATTCCAACAATGCGGGCCGCATATCTTACACAGGCATC
The DNA here is from genome assembly GCA_002018475.1 of Nicotiana obtusifolia. NCBI lineage: Eukaryota > Viridiplantae > Streptophyta > Magnoliopsida > Solanales > Solanaceae > Nicotiana > Nicotiana obtusifolia. The sequence continues at coordinate 197,072 of MCJB01049831.1, forward strand.
GCAGACTTAGACAGATTTCGAGGCAAAGATCCATGTCAGAAATGTTGTCTGAAATGCGGTCGCATTTCATAAATGCGGACTGCAAATTACACTGCCTATATCGCAGATTGAGACAGAGTACTGGACAAAATTAAACGTCAAAGATGCGGTAAGAAATGCGGTCGCATTTCTAAAATGCGGACCGCAAATCACACAACGAAATCGCAAATTGAGACAGATTCCTGGGCAAAGTGCCATGTCAGAAATGCGGTCCAAATGCGGACCGCATGTTGATTATGCGACGAGTATGCGATTGCATTTTCAACACCTGAAAGTTTTATTTTATTCTGATTTTGTGACCCACTATAAATAGAAACCAGTAACCCTAACATGCAAACACACTTTCGTCACTACCTCAGGAACATCTCTAAACCACCCTTAAACCCCAACAAAATCAACCTCAAAAAATCACCTTGAAACGGCCCAAATTTCATGAAAACACAGCCATAACATAGCTTTCAACCTTCAATTTCCAGCCTAGTTCTCACCATTTAAACTCACCAAAACCCAGCTGAGAAATCGCCTGAAACAATCCCAAATAGACTGAAAAACAATCGTGAAATCACCCCTCAAAACCCCTAACATCAATTACGAAAGACCCTACTCTCCAAACCCCAAAAACCCCAGCGAGAATTGCTGCAAATTCTACCGTGAAACAGTACCAAAGATTTCAGACGAGTTTAAGGCTCGAAGGCTTGTGGTTTTGATTGTTGCAGAGATTCAGATTCATTGAAAATCTTGAATTTGGTGGAAAAGAGAATTAGGTGTTTGTTCTAACCTTAGCTTGAGGGATTAGAAATCGTGTCCTATTTGTTAAATTGTTCCTTGTTGAGAACGACGTATAGGCATGGGGACGAATATCTATACATTGGTGTCAAGCATGAACGTGGGTCGTATATGGATAATTGTTGTGTGATTGTTGTTTCGAATTATTGAGTATTATCCTTGATATTGTTATGATATAAGTGGGAGCGAGTGGCACGCCTGCCACAAGATATTGTGAAATGAGGGAGGGTGGTACGCCTACCACAAGGTTTCTTGATTTTAGTTATTCCTTTGGCTATGGTTTTAGCCTTCTTCTATTCGGTATAAAGTCGATGGTTAAATAGACTAGTTGAATAAGAATTGTTAGGAGTCAAAGGGGTCCAGTGTCATAATTGTGGGTAGTGTCTTAGGAGTTCATTAGAAGTTAAAGGTTCCAGTGTCACATTAGTAGAGTCGTGTCTAGATTTAATAAAATGATAATTGGGTTGGGAGGTTAATTGTGGAACTTTGACTGTAATTGAGTACCGACTTTGATTGAGCTGAATAGGAGTCGAGTTTGGTTTGGTTATAGCTGATTCTCCCTTGCCGGGATGATTGCTTTGATGTTATTTGTTCCCTCGCTGGGAAGTTGTTATGTTGCTTTGTTCCCTTGCCGGGACTTCTTGTGATTGTTGTGATGACGTAAATGGGAGCCGGTGGCACGCCTGCCACAGGATGTAATGTAAGTGGAAGCGGGTGGCACGCCTGCCACGAGATATTATGTAAGTGGGAGCGTGTGGTAAGCCTAACACAAGATATAATGTAAGTGGGAGCGGGTGGTACGCCCACCACGAGATATGATGTAAGTGGGAGCGGGTGGAACGCCTGCCACAAGAGGTTACTGTAAGTGGGAACGGGTTGCACACCTGCAACAAGAGGACACTGGAGGTAAAGGTGGCTTGTATTTCATTTTTGTTTGTGTTAAAGGTTGAATTGCAATTTTCTTTCTTATTCTTTGATGATTCATTTTCTTTTATTTATCTGCTATCCCGATGTATGTTCTCCCCCTC
>MCJB01049832.1:0-37881 GCA_002018475.1 Nicotiana obtusifolia
GATGTTGGAGCTGAGGCTCCAAGCATCGATTCTGTTCCTGTTGTGAGGGATTTTCCTGATGTATTTCCTGCAGACCTGCCGGGCATGCCACCGGACAGGGATATTGATTTTGGCATTGACCTGGTGCCAGGCACTCAGCCCATCTCTATTCCACCGTATCGAATGGCACCAGCAGAGTTGAAAGAATTAAAGGAGCAACTTCAGGAACTCCTTGATAAGGGGTTCATTCGGCCTAGTGTGTCACCTTGGGGTGCACCGGTTCTATTTGTGAAGAAGAAGGATGGCACAATGAGAATGTGCATTGATTATAGGCAATTGAACAAGGTAACAATCAAGAACAAGTATCCCTTGCCTCGCATCGATGATTTATTTGACCAGCTTCAGGGAGCGCGAGTGTTCTCCAAGATTGATCTCCGTTCAGGATATCACCAGCTAAAAATCAGGGATTCAGATATTCTTAAGACTGCTTTTCGAACTAGATATGGTCACTATGAGTTTCTTATTATGTCTTTCGGGCTAACCAATGTCCCAGTAGCGTTCATGCAGCTGATGAACAATGTATTTCGGCCTTATCTAGACTCGTTCGTTGTGGTATTCATTGATGATATTCTGGTGTACTCGCGTACTCAGGAAGAGCACGCAGAGCATTTGTGAGTTGTATTGCAGAGATTGAGGGAGGAAAAGCTCTATACAAAATTCTCTAAGTGTGAGTTTTGGCTCAATTCAATGGCTTTCTTGGGGCACGTAGTGTCCAGCGAGGGTATACAGGTTGATCCAAAGAAAATAAAGGCGGTTCAGAGTTGGCCTCGACTGTCCTCAGTCACAGAGATTCGTAGCTTTCTTGGGTTCAGGCTACGATCGCCGGTTTGTTCAGGGATTCTCATCCATTGCATCGCCCTTGACCCAATTGACTCAGAAGGGTGTTCCATTTGTATGGTCGGACAAGTGTGAGGAGAGCTTTCAGAAGCTCAAGACAGCCTTGACCACAGCTCCAGTATTGGTTCTACCATCAGCCTTAGGTTTGTATACCGTATATTGTGATGCCTCGAGAGTTGGGATTGGTTGTGTACTAATGCAGAAGGGTAGAGTTATTGCGTATGCTTCTCGTCAGTTGAAGCCTCATGAGAAGAACTACCCCGTGCATGATTTGGAGCTTGCTGCCATAGTTCATGCTCTGAAGATTTGGAGGCATTACTTGTATGGCGTGTCTTGTGAGGTGTTTACTGATCATCGCAGCCTTCAACATTTGTTCAAGCAAAAGGATCTTAATTTGAAGCAGCGGAGATGGCTGGAATTGCTCAAGAATTATGATATCACTATATTATACCATCCGGGAAAGGCCAATGTGGTGGCCGATGCTTTAAGCCGAAAGGCAGTGAGTATGGGGAGTTTGGCATATATTCCAGTTGTGGAGAGACCTCTCGCAGTCGATGTCCAGACCTTGGCCAATAGGTTTGTGAGATTAGACATCTCGGAATCCAATCGGGTGTTGGCTTGCGTGGTTTCTCGGTCCTTGTTATATGATCGCATCAAGGAACGTCAGTATGACGATTCGCATTTGCTTGTCCTTAAGGACAGAGTCCAGCATAATGATGCTAAAGATGTGATCATCGGCGACGATGGAGTGTTGAGGATACAGGGTCGGATTTGTGTACCTAATGTGGATGGGCTTCGGGAGTTGATTCTGGAAGAGGCCCATAGCTCGCGGTATTACATTCATCCGGGTGCCGCAAAGATGTATCAGGACTTGAAACAACATTATTGGTGGAGAAGGATGAAGAAGGATATTTTGGAATTCGTAGCTCGGTGTCTCAACTGTCAGCAAGTAAAATATGAACATCAGAGACCGGGTGGTTTACTTCAGCAGATAGTTATTCCCGAGTGGAAATGGGAGCGGATCACTATGGACTTTGTTGTTGGACTGCCACGGACTTTGAAGAAGTTCGATGCTATTTGGGTGATTGTGGATCGGCTAACCAAGTCCGCACACTTCATTCCTGTGTGTACTACCTACTCTTCAGAACGGTTGGCAAGGATTTATATCTGAGAGATCGTTCGGCTGCATGGCGTTCCAGTTTCTATTATTTCAGATAGAGGTACTCAGTTTACTTCGCAGTTCTGGAAAGCCATACAGAGAGAGTTGGGTACTCAGGTGGAATTGAGCACAGCATTTCATCCTCAGACGGATGGGCAGTCTGAACGTACCATTCAGATACTGGAGGATATGTTACGTGCATGTGCTATTGATTTTAGAGGTTCATGGGATGAGTTTCTACCGCTTTCAGAGTTTGCTTATAACAACAGCTACCAGTCAAGTATTCAGATGGCTCTGTAAGAGGCTCTGTATGGGAGGCGGTGTAGATCTCCAGTTGGTTGGTTCGAGCCCGGCGAGGCTAGGCTATTGGGGACTGACTTGGTGCGGGATGCTCTAGTAAAGGTGAAAGTAATCCAGGAGAGGCTCCATACAGCGCAGTCGAGGCAAAAGAGTTATGCCGATAGGAAAGTTCGAGATGTGTCCTACATGGTTGGCGAGAAGGTCTTGCTGAAAGTCTCACCCATGAAAGGTGTTATGAGATTCGGAAAGAAAGGGAAATTGAGTCCTCGGTTCATTGGGCCAATTGAAGTGCTTCAGAGAGTTGGGGAGGTGGCTTATGAGCTTGCTTTGTCACCCAGTCTGTCGAGTGTACGCCCAGTATTTCATGTTTCTATGCTACGGAAGTATATTGGGGACCCGTCTCATATTTTGGACTTTAGCACGATTCAGTTGGATGACGACTTGACCTATGAGGTGGAGCCAGTGGCGATTTTGGATCGTCAGGTTCGGAAGTTGAGGTCCAAGGAGATAGCTTCAGTGAAAGTTCAGTGGAGAGGTCGGTCCGTGGAGGAGACTACCAAGGAAACCGAGCGGGAGATGCGGAGCAGATATCCTCACCTATTCGAGGCTCCAGGTATGTTTCTTGACCCGTTCAAGGACGAACGTTTGTTTAAGTGGGGGAGAATGTGACGACCCAGCTAGTCGTCTCATGAGTTACCGCTCTGTTTTTCCCGTTTCTGCTTTATTATGCTTCGTTAGCCGTGTTTTAGGTAATCACGTTGAGTAGTTTGAGTGCGGAGGGGATTTGGTAAGAAGTGAGACACTTAGTCTCTTTCAAGAAGGTTTAAGTTGTAAAAGTCAACCGGATGTTGACTTATGAGTTAGAGGGCTCGGATGTGAATTCCCAAGATTCGGTTAGTTTGGGGAGGTGATTTATGACTTAGGAGCGTGATCGGAATTGGTTTTGGAGGTCCGGTGTAGAATTAGGCTTGAATTGGTGAAGTTAGAATTTTGGCGATTTCCGGTTGATAGGCGAGATTTTGATCCGAGGGTCAGAATGGAATTCTGACAGTAGCTTTAGCTTCGATATGTGAATTAGGACTTGTGTGCAAAATTTCAGGTCATTCGGACGTGGTTTGGTTGGGCTTAGATCAAAAGAGCGATTTAGAGGATTTTCAAATCCTTAGGCTTGAATCCGACGCGAATTTGGCGTTGAGAGGTTGTTTTGAGCGTTCCGAAGGTTGGGACAAGTTCGAATAATATTATGGGATATGTTGGCATGTTTTGGATAAGGTTCCAGTGGCCTCGGGTGAGTTTTGGGGTGGTTAAACGGACTATTTAATCGTTGGAAAGAAAAACTTGCAGAAAAACCAGATGCCGAGAATGCGGTCGCATTTCTCAAATGCGGACCGCATATCTCTCAAAGAGATCGCAAAGCCAGCCAGATTTCTGGGCAAAGTTCATGTCAGAAATGTGGTAGGAAATGCGGTCGCATTTCTAACATGCGGACCGCAGATCTTACATTGAAATCGCAGAACAAGACAGTGTTTTGGGAAAAAATTAACGACAAGAATGCGGTAGAGAATGCGATCGCATTCTTGAAATGCGGACCGCAAACCATGCCTCACACTGAATTTGCGATGAAGGCTAGGGTTCAATCTGCGATGGTTGCGTCAAATATACGGACCGCATATCTGTTATGCGACGGATATGCGATCGCATTTTAGGTCTGACAGGGGCGTTTTTGTCTCAATTTTTGACCCCATTATAAATAGAAATCAGTACCCATTTGCCATGCAAAACTCATTTTCGTTACCCACAAAGAGGAACACCTCCAAACACCATAAAATCACAGCAAATCAACCTCAAAACTATATCCAAAGGAGATTTTCTTGGACAAATTCTTAAAGGAAGGAGTTTTGGCCATCTTGAATATAGTTGGAACCGTAGAACTTGGATTGCAACTAATCTTGAAGGGATTTTTGGAAGATTTTCAAGCGAAACATCGGGGTAAGTGTTCCTAACTCAATCTTGGTCAAATTACCCAAATCTATTACCAGTCTAGTATGTAATTGGTGATTTAAGTTGGAGAAAATTGAGGAAAACCCTTAAGTTTAGATTTTAAGACTTGGAGGTCGAACACATGTCGGAATTCGATAAATTTCATATGGTTGAACTCGTGGGGAGATAAGAGACCCGTTGATGTGAAAATTCCTAAGCTTTGAGAAGTGGGCCCGGGGGCTCGGGTTTTGCTAATTTCGGAATTCCTTAGTATTTATCGATTGTTTTCGCGTGGGCTTTGTTACCCCAGCATATTGTGACATATTAGTTTTAATTTTGGATAGATTCGACGCGCGCGGAGGCCAATTCAAAGGGCAAAGGCGTTGCGGGCTAAGAATTTAGTCGGTTCGAGGTGAGTAGTGATTGTAGATAATGTTCTGAGGCTATGAAAACCCGGAGTGCACATCGTAGTGCTATATTGAGGTGAGGCACGCGCTCGATGACGAGCGTGAGGTCGTTTCCTATTGGGGATTGTGACTTGGTCCGTCCCGATTGATGATTTTACTACATATTTGACTGAAACTTATTTAATATCATCATGATTTGGGCTGATTGCCATAATTGGGCTTCGCGCCGGTTATTTGAACCCTTCAGGGGTATTTATCACTATTTCCTCACTGTTTTGATTCATTACTTGAACTCAATCATGTTATTTTCCACTGTTTTACAACTCAATCGGGTGGTACGCCTACCACGAGATATGATGTAAAAGGGATCGGGTGGTACGCCTACCACGAGATATGATGTAAAAACGGATCGGGTGGTACGCCTACCACGAGATATGATATAGCGCTTGGGCCGTAAGGGGCCCCTCCCGGAGTTTGTACACCCCCAGTGAGCGCAGGGTACCCATTATGATATGGAAATATAGCCCAGGGATGTTACAGTTGGTAACAATGGCAACTGGTAACCATAGCTGGGGACATTTTTAAGTGATACTGAGCCTAGGGATGTTACAGTTGGTAACAATGGCAACTGGTAACCCGAGCTGGGAAGATTTTGCTTGATTTTTCACTGATTTACTGTTTTCAAATAGTGTTTTACTGTTTCATTATGCATTGCCTTGTGCTTTACGTGTTTCCTTACTTTCAGTCATTATTTATATGTATTACTCACTGAGTTGGAAGTACTCACATTACTCCCTGCACCCTGTGTGCAGATTCAGGCGGTTTTGGTTTCGCTCCGAGGCATTGACTACGATTGTCAGAGCGGTAATTCAGAGGCTACGAGGTAGCTGTTGGCGTCCGCAACCCCGTATATCTTTTATCTTGTTGTTTTCACTTTCTTTAAACAATTGTGCCAGAGATATAATAATAGTAATCTTATTATTAGGATTTCATTAGTTGCTCATGACATGGTGACAGCCCGTTTTGGGCTGTTTTCGGGATGGTTAGCTATGTTTTCGCAATTTGCTGTTATTAAAATATGTAAGTACTGTATTAACTGCTTGATATGAGTTATAGTTCGAATCGGCTGGCCTTGTCTTCACGAGAGGCGCCATCACGACCGGGTTTGGGATTTGGGTCGTGACACAGAGTCTCTTTCTATCTTATTTACTATTCCTGTCTATTACTTTCGGACAGTAGTTTTATTAGTTTTGTATGTTCTCTAGATTGCTCATGTACTTGTGATGTCGGGTTTTGGGGACTTGTAGCATTTATGTACTACTGTACTCGTCACTTCTATCACAGTGTATGTACTTGTTATGCTAGTATTTTGTTTTAAAAGAGTTATCACGGTAGCACGAAATTTTGTTTAATTCGTTCTCTCTTAAAACGAAAACTTCCGTTTTAAAATGTTAAAAATGGGTAACTAATTAGTAGAATCACTCGTGAGCTTGCCTAACGGTGGCGTTAGGCGCCATTGGGACTTATTAAGGATTTGGATCGTGACATTGAGGGGCTCTGGTGAGTTCCGGATATGTTGCAGACTGATTTAGAATACTTGTAGAGCTGCTGGTGTGCTGGGCTGCAGATCTGTTCGCAAATGTGAGCTTCACATTTGTGAAGTTGGGAAGGGACTGGGTAGCTTCGCTTCTGCGAAGTTTTTCTCCTTTCGCGAATGGTCGGGCTTCGCAATTGCCAGAGTTGTGTCACAATTGTGATAATAGAGAGCTGGGGAACAATTTTGATTTTGCGAGTAGTTGTACCTTCGCAATTGCGAAGGTTTTGTTGCATTTGCGACATCCGGAAAACTCAGACATTGTTCGCATTTGCGAACAAGAGTTTGCAATTGTGATATCTACGGCTGGGTAAAAGGTTGGGATTTTAGGACTTAGCTCATTTTACTCTATTTTTTAGACCTAGACTCCACAAGAGGCAATTTTGAAGAGTAAATTCTTCCTAACTTCATAGATCAGTAACTTTAACTTAATTTTATTTAATTTTCATTACCTTTTCATGAACTTTCACTATCAAATCGAAGATTTTATAGGAAAAAATTGGGGTTTTGGACTTTTGGGTAGAAATTAGTGGTATTGTAACATTAAAATTTAGACCTCAAATTAAGGTTGAATCTCAAATAAATAACATATTTAGGCTCGGGAGTCAATAGGTAATCGAAATTTGATCTTACGGATTTCGACCACGTGCGCCCGGGTTTGCTTTTTGTTGACTTTTTAAATATGTTAAACATCGAACCTTTTTCATACGAGGGTAGTTTCTAAAGCTTGTTTTGAATTATTTGAATAATATTTGACTAGATTTGGATGGTTTAGAGGCTTGTTCTAAAGGGAAATCAGTGTTTGGATGCTTGTTCAGGAAAGAGGTAAGTATCGTGGTTAACTTTAATTTGAGAGAATTAGGATGTGCTTGGTCTATTTGCTAATAATAGATGTATGGTGACGACATATATACACGATGATGAGTGTATATGCATTGTCATGGGTTGAATGATGCTGAGTGTACCACTTAATTGCATATCATTAATTATACCATGTATTTACTTATTTCGTATTTTTACTTGTTATGTGATCTTATTTGATTGTCATGACCCAAATTTTCCTTCGTAGGATGTCGTGAGGGCACCTAGTCTTAGGGACTAAGTAAGCCTAATACTTACTGAATTAGTGGCAAACACAACCAAAAACTATTAAACATGAACAGAAATTTCTCTATACAAAGCTTACAATCCCAAGACCGTAGTACAAGTCATAAGCTCTACTGAGTTTACTAGAAGATCTCTATGCACAACTATTCTGGAATAGGAATAAATAGTACAAAGTAAATTAAAGAAGGTGACTCCAAGGCCTGGCGAACGCAACAGCAAGTATACCTTGAGTCTCCACAGGAACGCCCGGTCAGCTAGCTAATGATCAATAAACTCTGAGTACTTGGATCTGCACAAAAATCTGCAGAATACTTAGCATGAGTACACCACGGCAGTACTCAGTAAGTATCAAGACTAACCTTGATAGAATAGTGACGAGAGACAGTCAATACACCTACAAGACTTAATAACCTGTGCAAGTATGAATGTGAAACTAACAGGGAACAATATCAATCTAAAGCTAAGCATGATAACAATAATGAAATAATGCTGATAATAGGAAACTAAAAGCAGCAATTAGCAACGAGGCACAACGGGTAATAACGTCGTGGAGTAGCTGAATACAATTGAAGTACGATGAAACCAAGTAAGGAAAACCAAGTAACACTCAATAAGAGCAACCACTTTCTCACCAGATATGTTCAAGGACTTTCCCCAGGTACTTCACCTCATAGTCACATTTCACGGGTCCCAACTCATGAACCCTAATCACTTGGCATTTCATGCCCACTTTACAATTCATAACTGCACGGACGACTCACGTGCCAAGGGAGAGACAACATCAAATATTGGCACGAACAACTCACGTGCCAACAATAGTAAGTATTCATGACCACACAGACAACTCACGTACCAATAGAATAACTCTCACACAGAAGGCAAGTAAACGGAAGTACATGTAAATGGTCAATTACATCAGGATTCATCTTCTTAAATCGATATGGGTGATTAATTATGTGTCTTGTGCAAGTGTTCTATCCTAATTCAAGTTAACAAGTAAGAGTAGAGACAATTAACGGAACATAAGAAACGATCACCACAAAATGTACAAGTTATAACTCACACAAGGTAGGCACACACTACACAAAGATCAATAATAACGAAGCCTCCCATGCCATCAAAAATCATTTCCCGCCATAGCCCACCTAGTCTCGCCACGTGCACAACAATAAAGTAAATGCCCGCACTGTCTCGCCACTCGCGCATTATAATATTCTCACCTTGCCTCGCCACATGTGCAAACCCACATATATAGCCGCCTTGTCACGCCGCATGTGCAAATATCAATAATAACAACAGCACAGACAACTCACATGCGAACACCCCGACAAGAACCTCTCGACAATACCACGTGTACCAAAACATAACAGCATAGTAAAATGAATTTCACAACATGTGCCCATACGCCACAATATTTTCTCAAGACAGTTTCAATACCACAGCCACGCATAGCCCTCGGCTCAACAACACAGAGTACAACATCAACAACAATGATAATACATGAGTATGACAAGTAAGCAAATACAAGAACTTCAGAACACAAAGAAACGGAATAACGAGATCACAAAGAAAGACACAACATGGAATAATGGTCTCAACAAGAATAGCTCTATAAGGGAGAGATAATATATAACAATGATTCCACAAAAGTGAAGTTCAACGATAAGAGAGATAGCATGAATCGATGACCCCAAATAAGAATATGTCAACAATTTTATAATAAAATTTCAATTAAGGCTAAGCAATTACGAAAGAAATAATAATAACTTCAATTAAGGTTAAGCGATTACGGAAGAAATTAATAATAACTACAATTAAGGTTAAGCAATTATGGAAGAAATAATAATAATAATTTCAATTAAGGTTAAGCAGCTATGGAGAAAACAAAAAGGCAATAAAGAAGCAACAACTTCAATTAAGGCACATAAGGGTTTAATTAGCAACAAGGGTAGAACATGAATCAATCAATTCTAAATAAGACACATAAGGGTGAATTTAGTAAATGGAGGATTTAACATGCTTAAACAACTTCACATCTAATGAAAATAAGAACTTAAGAGCTCTAAACAGTCAAATTTTCATAAATAAGCCGAGTACGTTCTCATCACCTCGCGTACACGGCCTTCACATGGCACAATTAGCACAAATGACTCAAATCCTAAGGTGTAGTTTTTCTCACACAAAGTTAGGCGAGATACTTACCTCAAAGAAGCTAGATTGTTACTCTAAAATGACCTTCTCGAGTGAAACAACCTCTAGACGGCTCAAATCCAGCCACAATAACTTCAAATCAAAAATAAAACTCATAGAAAATAATTCCGGATAATAAACCTTCAATCTTTAACAAAAACTAAAAAATCAATCCAAAAGTCAACCCCGGACCCGCACCTCGAAACCCGAAAAATTCAAAAAATTAGGCCAGCCATTCCGATACGAGTTCAACCATACAAAAATTATCAGTTTCCGACATCGAATCGCCCTTCAAATCCTCATTTTACATTTTGAATGATTTTTACAAAATTTCCCCTTTTCTTCCATTCAATTCACTAATTTAATGATATAAATAAGAATAAAATAATGAAATGTAATCAATTTCAGATATAGAACACATATCCCAATCGAACACGTGAAGAACCCCTCAAACATTACTCAAATGCGAGGTATACAACTTAAAATATGATAAAAATTGTGAAACCCCCGTTTTTAGAAACCTCTCCCCGTAAGTCGCATTTGATATCTGAGATTTATAAATTGCATTTCATACCTGAGACTAATAAATCGCATTTCACACTTGTGACATATAAATCACATTTGACACCTGCGATTGGCCTCTGTTCCCTCAAACACCAGAAAAATAACAATCTTTCCCGACAAGAAAATGCGCATAACTCTCTCATACGACCTCGGAATGCGACGATTCTTGTTGCTATGGTTATGTAATTATGATACGGATATGATGGTTCTATAAAATCATAAAACAAAGGTCGTTTGCATAATGTCGTACCTTTTATGCCAAAAGAAACGATGCTAAAATATCAAATAAGAGCGTGGCATAATCCAAACCCATCCGAAACTCACCCGATCTCCAAGGGACCCCAACCAAGTATACTAACAAGTCCCCAAACATGATACAAACTTGCTCGAAGCCTTAAATTGCCTCTAACAACACTAGAATCCTTCATCGCGCATCGATTCAAGCCTAAGAAACTTAAGAACTTTTGAATTCCAAAACTAATCGATTCATACCAACTCAACTCTGATTGACTTCAAATTTTGCACACAAGTCTTAAATGACAGTACGGACCTATTCCAACTTCCGTAATCGGGATCCGACCCCGACATCAATAAAGTCAACTCGCGGTCAAACTTTCTAAAGTCTTCCTTTTTTTCCAACTTTCGTCAATTCATGTTGAAACGACCTATGGACCTCCAAATCACATCCGCACATGCTCATAAGACAAAAATCACCATACGGAGCTATTGGAACCATCAAAATGCCATTTCGGAGTCGTCTACACAAAATTCAAACTCCGGTCAATTCTTACCCTTAAGTTTCTAAAACAAGAATCCTTCTTCCACATCAATCCCAAATCATCCGAAATCTGAACTCAACCACGCACGCACGTCATAACACATAATACGAAGCTGCTCAAGACCTTAAGCCACCGAATGGGACGCTAATCCTTAAAACGACCAGTCGGGTCATTACATTCTTCCTCTCTTAAACAAATGTTCGTCCTTGAACGTGCCAAGAACCATTTCGAAGTCCTCAAATCACTGAATGAACTTACCATACATATACTCGCGGGTGATCCCATGTCACCCCAATCCACATAGGCCCGATAACACTATACCAACTGAAAATTATTCCTTCCACCCACACTGATAACCTTAGAACCAAATTTCTCACCTTCCAATCATTTCCAAAAGACACGATTCCCACACCGACACATGGTATCAGCCTTAACCAGCTGCAACTACTCATGCCTACACCCACCAGGCACATTCACACGACGTAACACATTACACATATGCCCATAACAACATCTCTTATCACAATAGCTGCCCATAATCAAATCCAGCACCGGAGTTAACCTTATATCCGCTAGAACCCAGTTCAAAACCTAACAACACTGACAACGATGCAAGAAACATGAAGACCTCATAATTATTCACCTGAATCAACAAGTCACATCTAACGCCACTTGGGCACACACCTCGCAAACTAAACCCAATAAGTACAATACGAATATGACTGAATACACAAGGAAACACATGAAAAAACTATCAAACAAGCCCCGCAGGCACAACTCCCCAGTAGCATACTACGAATTAATTCCACAAGGGAGAATTAAAGTATATGAATAAGTCACGAGTATCTCATCCTAATATAACTTCATCTCGGAACGCAACTCGGTCCAAACATAACTAACCTCATGGAAACGTGAGGATCCCATCCTCAGCTCTAAATCACAAGTAGAATACACATATTACCAACCAAAACCTTCCACTAATTCAATTTTCGCTAGCAAGGTCACAACACATGCTGAACTCCCACACCGGTAGAGCATCTAATTCAAAAATCATAACCAACCACCTAGAAATCATATCAAAACCTACTGTAATGGATAACAAAAAGTCACTTCTAGTCTCATAGTTCTCAAGAGTGAACAAAACAAAATGACAGACACGGGCTACCGCTATAGAATCTTCCAACAGGGATAAACACTTAAGCAGAATACAAAATCACGAAACTCATCCATACGTGAAGCAAGATAAGAGGACTCACCCGATAAGTAGAACCAAATAAAAATAAGAATGACACCCCTCTATATCAATCGAAACCATACCAGTAACGACACCATTTGGTGCAACGGCCTCATCCTACCTTGGAAAGCATATCAATGGGTCGGGCCTCCCCCTCTTGGGCGCCCTCTACTCGCCTGACCTTCACTTTTTTTTTTCGAAATTAGTGTTTAGCCATAAAATTTCTAATTTTTAGTTGAAGATGAATTTTGGAAATTTTTCAAAAATTTGAAAAACTCCAAAAAGCTGTTTTTCAAAATTCACTCAAATCACTCACAAAACTTCAAAAGAAAAACTCAAAATAAATTCATATCCAAACACAACTCTAATTTTCAAATACTATTTTCACTTGAAAAAATTTTTCACCTTTTTTGGAATTTTACAATTTTTATGTCCAAACGCCCACTAAGACTCAAGATCTCATTGACTAATGACAATTGGACAAAAGTAAGCAAAGAAGATATCAGTGGGAGAAAATAGGGATTGATTGAATAGGTGCAAGATAATTATATGGAATTTAATTCTAGTTAATTCACTTTTAATGTTCAAGCGAGTCTTTTGAATTCACTCAATTATTAGTTCAAACGTTTAGTAGAAACTCCTCTCTCAATTAAGTCTCAACCTCACAATATGAACCAATTTATGCTCGGTGAAGATGTGCAAGAATTCATAGTGGATTGGTCTTTAGGAAACCTCTTTCGATTATCCTTCTAACTAGATCTAAACAATAGTTCAAATAGCCTCTCTCGACGACTAAGAAGAATCAATGAATCCGACCAACAAGATAATGCAAAAATATCATAAGTTATGCCTCTCTCGATTACATGAACATGTGAACATAGATCAACAATTAAAACACCCAAAACGATTCAATACATAGAAAATAGAGTTAATATCCATAAACAGTCGTCAAAACACCAAATTCATCAACCCCTAAAGAGAACTACTCCATACATATGGAGTAATTCATAACAAATATAAAGAAAAGCATAAAACGATCCAAACTCTTGTCTTGAGTGAGGATTGAATGATGAATTCTTTGTGCTTTCGCTTCTCCACCTTCTCTCTAGCCTCCTTAGGTATCAGATGTGTCAAAAGTCCCAAAAATAATGTTTTTACATGTATTTATACCAAGTAGGGTCGGGCCCAAATGAAATCACCTTTTCCTAGCCGAAATAGGACATTGGCTCTATAAAATTTACACAGGCGCGCCGCATGGGGCGACCCGCCAGGCGGGGCAGTTGTGGGGAAATCCAGAGAGCTTGTAATTTGATAGGAGCAGAAAAATGTACAGCTGCGGCGCCCCAGCGTACCGCTCCACACGCTGCGGCTGCGGCTGCGGCTACGGCTGTGAAAGTTTCTCAGAGTAAATCTTTTTCGCTCGCTTTTTCATATCCTGGCTTGGTCCTTGATCCCCGAACACGATTCCGGCTTAATTCCTTGGACTTTGACTCAGACTTCAAAAGCTCCAAATCACTCAAATTAGCTTCGTAACATTTATATCGCTTGGAATCCTCCTACAAGGCATAAAATACACAATTCGTGCAAAAAACTAGCGATTAAAGCTCAAACTTTATTAAAGTTCAGTAAATTCGAGTGCAATAAGTGACTAAAACACGAGATTATATCCTACAATCATGTACCGTGCCTCCAAAATAGGGACTAGTAGATCCTCCCGGTCCACAAATCTTCTTAGCCTCCCTGTCCTCACTCTCCTGACCCCGCATGTCCCCTCTTTCCTGGTCCCGCATGCCTTCTAATCGGCAAGCGATCTCTACCACCTGCTGTAATGGAACATCCGTCTCCAACTCCCAAGCCATACTGAACCGGATATCATGATTGAGCCCCTCAATGAACCTGCGGACTTGTTCTCTAACTCTAGAAACCAAAGCAGGTGCATGTCTGGACAAATCACTGAATCTAACGGCATACTCTGACACTGACATAATGCCCTGGCGCAGCTCCTCAAACTTCGCACGCTAGGCATCTCGAAGAGTCCGAGGAACAAACTCTCTCAAGAACATCTCTAAGAACTGAGTCCATGAAAGTGAAGTTGCATCGGCCGGGATACCTAACTCGTACATTCGCCACCACTCATATGCCGCTCCCTTAAGCTAGAAAGTAGTAAAAGCAAACCCACTCATCTCCACAATACCCATAGTGCGGAGAATATGGTGGCACTCCTCTAGGAAACCATGTGCATCCTCTGAAGCCAAACCACTGAAGGTATGAGGGTAATACTTTTTGAACCTCGCAAGACTAAGATGTTCCTCCTCAGATGTTGTTTCCCTAACCACGAGCTGCACTTGAACAACAGGTTGTGTCAGCATGACACCCGGAACCTGACCAACATGGACTCGCTGCTCTGGAGTACAGACGGCGGGAGTCTGAGCTCCTCCCCATTCTGTGAAGTAGCTGGTGCAACCGGAATCAACTGCGCCTGAGCCAATGTACCAAACATGCCCAAGAACTGTGCTAAGGTCTCCTGAAGTCCGGGGCAACAACTGGCACCTCCGGTGCCTGTCCCCTAATAGGAGCTACTAGCGGCTCCTCAACTGTTGCTTTAATAGGTGCTCTAGTTGTAGCACGTGCTTCTCCTCGTCCCCTGCCTCTGCCTCAGTCTGGCCTCTAGCAACACCGGCTCTGGAGGCAACATCATCAGTAACTGCAGCTTGTGTCCTCACCATCAATGAGAGAATAGAATGACAAAGGCTCAAATTACGAGATCAATAAATCCGCACGATCGGAATGAAAGAAGTGAAACTGTGAAACTGTGAAACTGTCCTAATAGTTCTATAGCCTCTCGAAGATAAGTACATACGTCTCCGTACCGATCCACAAGACTCTACTAAACTCGCTTATGACTCGTAACACCTATGAACCTAGAGCTCTGATACTAACTTGTCACGACCTTAATTTTCCTTTCCTAGGATGTCGTGATGGAACCTAGTCTTAGGTACTAGGTAAGTCTAACACTTACTATTAATGGAAAACTCAACCAAAAACTATTAAACACGAACAGAAAATTTTCAATTCAAAGCTTACAGTCCCAAAACCGGTAGTACAAGTCATAAGCTCCACTGAGTTTACTAGAAGATCTCTATGTACAACTATTCCACAATAAAATAAACAGTACAAAATAAAATTTCAAAAAGTGACTCCAAGGCCTACGAAAGCAACAACAGGTATACCTTGAGTCTCCACAGCAATGCCCGATCGGCTAGCTAATGATCAACAATCTTCGAGCACCTGTATCTGCAAAAAAATGTGTAGAAAGAGCAGCATGAGTACACTACGGCAGTACCCAGTAAGTATCAAGACTAACATCGGTAGAGTAGTGACCAAGGACAGTCAAAACACCAACTAGACTTAATAACCTACACAAGTATGAATGTGAAACTAACAAGGAACAATATCAATTTAAAGCTAAGCATGATAACAATAATGAAACAATGCTGGTAATAGGAAATTAAAAGCAGCAATTAGCAACGAGACACAACAGGTAATAACATCGTGGAGTAAGCTGAATACAAGTTAAGTACGATGAAACCAAGTAAGGAAAACCAAGTAACACACAATAAGAGCAACCACTTTCTCATAAGATTTGTTCAAGGACTTTCCCCAGGTACTTCATCTCATAGTCACATTTCACGGGTCCCAACTCATGAACCCTAATCACTTGGCATTTCATGCCCACTTTACAATTCATAACTGCACGGACAACTCACGTGCCAAGGGAGAGACAACATCAAATATCGGCACGAACAACTCACGTGCCAACAATAGTAATGATTCATGACCACACGGGCAACTCACGTACCAATAGAACAACTCTCACACAGAAGGCAAGTAAACAGAAGTACATGTAAATGGTCAATTACATCAGGATCCATCTTCTTAAATCGATATGGGTGATTAATTACGTGTCTTGTGCAAGTGTTCTATCCCAATTCAAGTTAACAAGTAAGAGTAGAGACAATGAAAGGCACATAAGAAATGATCACCACAAAAGGTACAAGGTATAACTCACACAAGGTAGGCACACCACTACACAAAGATCAATAATAATGAAGCCTCCATGCTATCACAAATCATTTCCCGCCATAGCCCACCTTTTCTCGCCACGTGCACAACAATAAAGTAAATGCCCGCACTGTCTTTCCACACGCACATTATAATATTGCCACCTAGCCTCGCCACATGCGCAAACTCACATATATAGCCCGCCTTGTCACGCCGCATGTGCAAATATCAATAATAGCAACAGCACAGACAACTCACATGCAAACACCCCGATAAGATCCTCTCAACAATACCACGTGTACCAAAACATAACAACACAGTAAAATGAATTTCACAACATGTACCCATACGCCACAATATTTCCTCAAGACAATTTCAATACCACAGCCACAGATAGCCCCCGGCTCAATAACACAGAGTACAACATCAACAACAACGATAACACATGAGTATGATAAGTAAACAAATACAAGAACTTCAGAACACAAAGAAACGGAAGAACGAGATCACAAAGAAAGATACAATAGGGAATAATGGTCTCAACAAGAATAGCTCAACAAAGGAGAGATAATATGTAACAATGATTCCACAAAAGTGCAATTCGATGATAAGAGAGACAGCATGAATCAATTACCCCAAATAACAATATGTCAACAATAAATGGGATAACAAAACTTCAATTAAGACTAAGCAATTACGTAAAAAATAATAATAACTTCAATTAAGGTTAAGCGATTACGGAAGAAATAATAATAACTACAATTAAGGTTAAGCAATTACGAAAAAAATAATAATAACTTCAATTAAGGTTAAGCAACTACAGAAAAGACAACAAGGCAATAAAGAAGCAACAACTTCAATTAAGGCACATAAGGATTTAATTGGCAACAATGGTAGAACATGAATGAATCCATTCCAAATAAGGCACGAAAGGATGAATTTAGTAAATGGAGGATTTAACATGCTAAAATAACTTCAAATCTAATGAACATAAGAACCTAAGTGCCCTAAACGGTTAAATTTCCACAAATAAGTCCAAGTACGTACTCGTCACCTTGCGTCATAGCCTTCACATAACACAATTAGTACAAATGACTCAAATCTTAAGGGGCAGTTTTCCCGACACAAAGTTAGGCAAGATATTTACCTCAAAGAAGTAAGATCGTTACTTTAAAATGACACTTCTCGAGTTGAACAACCTCCGGATGGCTCAAATCTAGCCAAGATAACTTCAAATCATAAATAAAATTCATAGGAAACAATTCCGGATAATAAAGCTTCAGTCTTTAACAAAAACTAAAAAGTCAACCCATAAGTCAACCCTAGGCCCACACCTCAGAACCCGACGAAATTCACAAAATCAGGATACCTATTCCGATTCGAATCGCCCTTCAAATCTTCATTTTACATTTTGAAAGATTTTTACAAAATTTCTCATTTTCTTCCATTCAATTTACTAATTAATGATACAAATAATTATGAAATCATGAAATGTAATTAATTTCGGATATAGAACACTCACCCCAATCGAACAGGTGAAGAACCCCTCAAAAATCGCTCAAATTCGAGATCGACAACTCAAAATATGATAAAAATAGTGAAACCCCCGTTTTTAGAAACCTCTCCAGGCAAGTCACATTTGATACCTAAGATTTATAAATCGCATTTCACATTTGAGACTTATAAATTGCATTTGCACCTAAGACTCATAAATCGCATTTGACACTACGATTTGCCTATGTTCCCTCAAACACCAGAAAAATAACAGTCTTTTCCGACAAGAAAATGGAAATAACTCTCTCATACGACCTCGGAATGCGATGATTCTTGTTGCTATGGTTCTGTACTTACGATACAGATCTGAAGGTTCAATCAAATCATAAAACAAAGGTCGTTTGCACAATATGGTATCCTTATGCCAAAAGAAATGACACTGAAATATCAAATAAGAGTGGGGCACAATCCAAACACATCCGAAACTCACTCGAGCCTCATGGGACCCCAACAAAGTATACTAAAAAGTATCAAAATATGATACAAACTTGATCAAAGCCTTAAAGTGCCTCTAACAATACTAGAATCACGAATCGCGCATCGATTCAAGCCTAAGAAACTTATGAACTTCTGAATTCCAAAACTAATGTTGTTTCATATCAAACCAACTCCGATTGACTTCAAATTTCATAAATGACAGTACAGACCTATTCCAACTTTTGAAACCGGGATCCGACCCCAACATCAATAAAGCCAACTCCCGGTCAAACTTTTCAAAATCTTCCATTTTTTTCAACTTTCGTCAATTCATGCCGAAACGACCTACGGACCTCCAAATCAATATCCGGACATGCTCCTAAGACCAAAATCACCATACGGAGCTATTGAAATTGTCAAAACGTTATTTCGGAGTTGTCTACACAATAGTCAAACTTCGGTCAACTCTTACCGCTTAAGCTTCTAAAACAAGAATCCTTCTTCCAAATCAATCTCGAATCATCCGACATCCGAATTTAGCACGCATGTCATAACACATAATACGAAGCTGCTCGAGACCTTAAGCCATCGAACGAGACGCTAATCTTCAAAATGACCGGTCGAGTCGTTACATTGATGCATGTTTTTACTTGATATATGTGCCTTCACTTGTTACATGTCTTTATTTGCTATATGTTCTAGCTTTTTAAATGCCTTTATTTAAATGACATGTTCCTGCATGTTATTAGATAGATAATTTTTACCTGTCTCATGTCTTATTGCCTTACTAATTTCTTGTTTTACTCTTCTTTGTTATATCGGATTGTATGATCTTTAGATTATTCTCGTGTTTACGACTTGTTGAATTCTTTGTTGACATATGTTGTGAGGCTAGTTCGTGAATATTGAATTGCTAGATCTTCTTTGTTCATGCTTGTATTTCCTTGGTGAATTATGCATATTTAGTTCTCATTTATGGTATGTTACAAAGATTCTCCGTATTTGGTTATCATTCGGAATTTTCAAATGAATTAGTATTAGAATCAGGTTATGCACCACAATGGTGTTGTAATTAATATTGAGATTGGGTTGCACGTCGCATGATGTTGTTATTGATATTGGGATCGGGTTGCGCACTGCAATAGTATGAACACTTATTGATGTTGATATTTGGATCGGCTTACGCACCGCAACAGAAAGGATGTCTTGTACTTGTATTTTGGTTGCTATTCTCCGCTACCGTGTTATATTTTGAAGTTATGATGTGGTGTTATTTTGGAGTCCTTTGTCATTTATTATTTTTTAACGTTCATTATGTAGTTTCTTGTTTCTCTATCTTATTATTATTGTTTAGCTTATTGCTCGTACAAGTTTACAGTGAGTATCTTGTCATAGCCTCATTACTATCTCGTCGATGTTAGGCTCGATACTTATTGCGTATATGGGGTCGGTTATACACATACTACACTTCTGTACTTCTTGTGCAGATCCTGCTGTTGGTCCCAACAACGTTCAAAGGTGATTGCTCCGACCTTTTCCAGGAGGCTTGAAGTAGTGTTGCTTGGCATTCGCAGAACTTGGAGTCCCCTTCCTATCATTTATCTACTATTTTTTTGTATCAGCTAGTATTGCATTCTTGTTCGGACCTTATATGTAGTTTTCTAGTGGCTCATATACTCCGTGACACCAAATCTCAGGAGGTTAAGTAAAAGGCTTATGGTTAGACTTATTATTATATGTATCTGAGTTTAACTTTCATTATGTCTTATTATGATGCTACATGTTAGACTAGCTCCTTATTTCTTGTTAAGAGTTGGCTTGCCTAGCAAGAAATCTTAGGTGCCATCATCGTTGCAGGGTTAGAATTTTGAGTTGTGACAATACACTTGAGTATTTTCACGCTTAAAAGACATCATTCTCAATTTAACTACATATTAAGGAAATAAAAAACAGATTAAGAGTGCCTTTGGTATGAAGAAAAATATGTTTATTGAAAAATAAGTAATTTTCTTACTTATTTTCTGGTGTTTGGTTAGATAACCAAAAAATACTTTTTGAAAATTATATTATTTAGGCAAATACTATGTGATACGAAATAGGTAAGAGTAGGGGAGGATGGTAGGTCAGGGTCTAGGGGCCGGGGTGACGATGGTGAGGGTAGGGAGTGACAAGGGGGAGGGTAGTGGTGGGGTGTGGTGGAAGGGTTAGGGGTGGGTGGTGTTGGTAGGGGTACGGTGGGAGGTATAGGGTTGGGAAGGTTGGAAAAGAATTTGGAAAAGATTTTCTTTCCTTTGGTAGAGAAGTTATTTTTCGACAACTAAAGGAGAATGAGTTCACAGAAAAAATATTTTTCAAAATATTTAAGCCAACCAAACATGAAAAAATTAAAATTCTTCATACCAAAAACATCCTAAGTGTGTCTCTTTTTTTTTTCCATGTTATTTGGTTGTTTCCTTCTTTTTTATTTTTTGAAGGGGGAGGGGGAGAGGGAGAGGGGGGAAAGAGAGAGGGGCCACATGTTGGGATTGAACGTCGTAAATGTTTCTTCTCCACTAAATCGCTTCCTTGGGGCTTGAGCCACAGTTACGAAGCTCCCAAACATGTCAGGAGACTTCATTAAAACATATGATATTTCCAAAGTAAATTATCAAAATCAGAGTTCAAGAACAAGAATAGGACAAGGGGAATCTTTTTGATGGTGATCTTCTCGGACTGCAATTTCAAGCTAACACTAATCTTAAATATCCCAAAGGATCTTTATAGTCTCACAGTGACAGAAAACTCAAAATATTACCACAAGGATCTTTCTTCAGGATAATAACACTTGCTATGTCCAAATGTATCTCTTCTACTAATTTGACAGATGGAAAAGCAAAGAAAACAACTTAGTTTCAAAGCAATCCTAAAGGATGACGGTGGACCTTTGCATGGATGAATTTCTCTTTGGTTGAAATGGGATAAGCATGGCTTGGCTTGCTGATGTAGAGCCAATAGTTGTTTATCAGATAAACTTCAAATGAGTAAGTAAACATTTCCTCTTGCTCTCAGTGACTCCTTCCCGATTAAATTTGCAAAGGTATTTCAGCGGAAACGACTGAAATAAAGCTATAACAGAAGGCTCTCATATTTTGACATGAAGTGTCAGTGACCTTACCAGCAAAAGAACTGAGCACTAGATGCAAACAACTAACTCAATGTACCAAAATGACCTTCTGGTCTTAAATATGTCATGTGAAAATTTTGATTAAAGAGCTACTAAATATAAAAAGAGATATTCTTTTTGAAACAAACTAAAAAGGAAAGCAAGATACATAAATTGAAATGGAGGAATATCTTCCATCAGCAGGGGTTGCTTTGCTAGCAAAGAGGAATCATCCAACATTTTTTGATACTTATTATAGTCTCTTGCAAAAGCTAGTATTAGGTTTCATAATCTACTAGTATACTAGTATCATATGCATCTTAAAGCTACTATTACAGATAAATACTAGAAATTTTATTTTTCTGACTATTCAACTATCTAAAGAATTTTATATATAGTAACATGATATAGTGCCATAAACCATGTTGAGAAATATGACTTGATAACTATATATTTTGCATCTTGCAAATTATATGGATTTAAACCTCCAAACTTAGCTAATCTTCAGATAAATCAAAAATATGAGAATAAAAATAACCTTGTAGGTGATCTTTTACCATTCCGCTGCTTAAACTTCAAAAAATCCTAATAAAATTTTAGTATTTTAAATACAATATACAATCCATGTAATTGCAAGAAGCCACTTTTATGCTCATTCCAACTTTAACTTTTTAAAGTAGAAACAAATGAATATGCACAGAAAAGAAATGACCTTCAGATCTCAGCAAGAGACAGTGACTAAATATAAGTAGCAAAAATCTAAAAATTTACCTTTGATACATATGTGCACAATAAGATTATGATGAACTCCTGAATATTCAATATACAAACAAGAACGCCAAAATCTAAAGATGCCCAATCTGGTTCAACAGTACCACAATATACTCTAGGCAATGCGTTAATTGACTGCAGTTGTTGTGAATAATTCTAAAAGGGCGCTCATGATGTGCAAAGATGTTCTTGTTAGATGAATGGTCTTCATCTGCAGGCGGGTCAAAATTTGGCACCAACTTAAAGGCCACAGAAATGTGTATACTGTTGTAATGGACTAGCTGGCACTCATGATAAGTTGAGGGACTTATGTCAATATTAAAAAGTTAAGTGCTTAAGTTTTGGTTAGTTAGAGGTGGCTAAGTTGGGTCTATAAAAGGACCCACTCACGTGTATCTCATTTTTGAGTTAATGAGAATTATCATACTCATCTTCTTCTCGTCCTTACTTCTCTCCATTTCTTCTCACTTAATTTCTTTCTTCCGATCAATTGCATGTTAGATTAGTCAGTGAATTCAACTGATTTATCAATGTAGTAGCTTCCAATTGTTAATCTGTCAAGGGTATGAGAACTCAACAAAGAAACGATAGCTCTCTACCTGTAATAACAGGGAAACGTATAAATTTTGATCTGAAAAGTCGAGAACAGTACTTCATCTGCATATAATGACGGTGTAATGGTTGACATGGATTCCAAAATGAAAATACCACAGCAATATCAACTAAATCGAAGATCTGACTGGTTAGCATCAATATGTATCATTGATGTCAATTGGTTTACAGTGTGATGAATTTCACGACCCAAAAACCATCATCCGGTCGTGATGGCGTCTAACTCACTTGCTAGGCAAGCCAAGCATAACAAAAGCGAAATAAATAATGGAAATAGTACAAGTCTAAAATCAAATGCCATAAATTAACTGCATCAATAGATAAAATCCTCCTCGGAACAAGAAATACAAAGTCATGAGCTCTAAAATAGAAGCACAAGTCTAGAAATGCAAAATAAAAATACTATCAGAATAATGACAACAACAACTAAAATGGAAAGAGACGCCAAAGACTGCGGTCTAAATGCAACTCTACCTCGTCTCTCCACAACTCACAACAACAATCACAGCGGCTCTCTGCTCGATCCAATGTTTGGATCTGCACATATATGAGTACAACCGACCCCATGTACTCAACAAATATCATAACTAACCTCGGCGAGGTAATATAAGTAAGAATTATCAATGATATTCGCTAATAACCTGCTCAATCCATAAATTTCACAAGTACACAACAGTAATATCATCAAATCATAAAACACAGATAAAATCACCTCGGTGCACAAGAGATAATGAGACAAATCCTGTATCGACTAACAATCCAACCTATAGAGAAGATATGCATCTAGTATCAAGTTTCAGTATACAGGTAGACATATAGAGAAGATACATACCATACTCCCACAAATCAAATCAAATAACATATAAAGAAGATATACACAACGAGGCATGTATACATTCTAGATCTGAGAAGATATGCGAACAAAATATGTATACATCCAAGAAAATTACAAGTAGAGAAAAAATGCAATAACCAGACACTGATCTGTTTTCCCTTATACCATGTGTACACTATCAAGAGAGAAATATGAGAAGGTGACCTAGGAGATGGATCCTTATCTACACGTTGTACGGACAACTCACGTGCCATATATAACAACCGCACGGACAACACTAGCGTGCTATCATTACTCAGAACCGTAGAGACCACTCACATGCTATTAACCTAGTCCATATCATACACAAAACATCTTCAAAAATACATATACATGAACAATGGATATCAAATTACATACTCATGGGCTGATATAAGTGACATACTAAGGTGTAAGCATGTGCAAAGTGTACTACCATAGTTCAAATTAGGCGATTACACCACAGATAGCAATTAACACATTCGATCAGGAGATCAACCAATAAACAATCTCTAACATGATTTAATTAGCTCAAAAAAGGGGTTACAAACATAAGAAACATGATAGCATGAAGCTTAGCAATCAATTCAAGGCATATCATAGTCTAATCACTCTCCCGTGCATGGATAAAACACCAATGCATGCACATGAGCTCAACCCCCTCACATGTACGCCACCCATAGCGCGTAGCCAACACTAATAACTCAGACAACTAGTGTCTCGACCAAATTTAGGTAGGATACTTACCTCAAGCGAGCCTAGCAATACTATAGAAATCCCTTCCCACGCGAACCAATCTCCGAACGGCTGGAGTCTAGCCAAAAAATAACTTAATAACATCAATAAAAGCCATAGGAAACAATCTCAAACAATAAAGCTTGATCTTTAACAAATAAACAAAGTCAACCCAAAAGGTCAACCCTGGGCCCGCACTCTGGAACCCGACAAAACTCAGGATTCCCGAATACCCATTCTAATAAGAGTCTAAATATATGTGTTTCATCCAAATCGACCCCTAAATCACCAATTTTCACTCTCCAAAAATCATAGCAAAAATCTCCAAATTTCTTCTTTAAATCACATAGTCTAGATGTAATATGGGAAACAAGATCTAACATCAAAATCAAGTAGAGTTTACTTACCCTTCAATTTGTAGTGAAAAAACCTCGAAATATCGCCCGACATATATGTGTTTCATCCAACAATTACCTGACACAACTCAGAATTTCCGGATACCCATTCTAATACGAGTCCAAATATATGTGTTTCATCCAAAGCCGACCTCAAATCGACCCCCCTAAATCATCAATTTTCACACTCCAAAACCCATCGCAAAAACCTCCAAATTTCTCCCTTAAATCACAGTCTTGGTGTAATAACATCAAAATCAAGTAGTGTTTACTTACCCTTCAATTTGTAGTAGAAAAACTTCTAAAAATTGCCCATAACCGGCCTCCTCAACTGCAAATAATAAAAAATAACAGTTTATCCTTAACTACGGGTAACAATTAAATTTGTACGTGGTATTAAGGATACGTGACTTGACCTGATATAATTAAAGAATGAACGATAAATAAAGGCTAAATTAAATAAGTAAAAGAGTAAGCAAACCGCCAAAGTTGAATAATCCAGCTGTGATGGAATGAACAAGAATGAAATAAGTATTTGATGAAGAAAACAGGCAAATATGCTAAACTTTGTATATTGATCGTATGTTGTGTGTTGTTTACAATAGGGTTGAATTCTTTATATAGGAGGAGAAAAAGAATTCCGTACAAGGTAAAAGACTTATTTACAAGGTAAAAAATCCCTAAAATCACTGGGTTCAATGTCTTTGCTGATTTGGGCCGTGATTTCCGCCGAGATGTTTACAAGTCACGAGATTCCCGGCCCTTCCGTTACACAAATCTGATATTTTTACCATAAGATATTTTACCCGGACCGATTTCGATAATATTACCTCGAACGCTTCGGTTTCGAACTTCATTCTGATGACGTCCAACCCAAGACTTCCTTTCTCGATGTCCCGGTCTTGGCTTACCGGAGGGCGACCTCAATCGACACCGATCTTCGAAACCCAAGACCGGTGCTTTCTATGCACTCGATCGTATCCGACCCCATACAGATAGTCCCCTCATTTTTGGAGAGTAATGACAAGAAACGATATGAGCCGCCGCTTTTCAAGATTAGGTTAAGTGGAAACACACTTATAGAGAACGACACGAAGTTCGAAGCGTCAAATCAGATAACATAAAAACGTCTTGTTGATGGATGACGGCAGCATGATGACACACGTAGCCACTATCAAAAAGGTCTTTTCGTGTCCCAGCTGGCGACAAATCCTGTAATTTCTGCAAATACCAATTAATGCTTTCCCATCTCGTGTTTCGAACCGCCGCTTTTGAAGACTATAAATAGCTCCTTCATTCTTCAATTTCCAAGTTTTGCGTCGTTTGAATGTTTTCTTGGTCTTACTCCCTGCATTTTTGCTCTTCAAGTAAACTTCTTTCATACACTTCCATTTGCTCGCTTCCCATCTCTTCAACTCTAATGGCGAAAACATCTAAATATGTTCCTCAAAAACAACAACCTTCTTCCTTTCAACCCGCTGAAGAGGTTGAGCCTGTCATTGTTGAGGAAACTTTGGCAGAGCCTCCTCTAAAAGCTTTCATACCGAATTTAAGGTAGAGAAGGCTTCCTCAGTACCAGGCCGGGGCGAACCGGTCGCTAGGTACATTAGCTCAATCACTTACAAAATCCTTGACAGGGTGAAAACGGAATGTAACTAGGTTGGCAAGGACGTGGTAGTCCCCTCTCAGGATGAGGCGATTACCACCCACGTAGAGGGTTATTTGAGTGTCTAGACCTACCCCTTCATGTTGGGACCTTTGGACCCCATTATTGTCGCCTTTTGCAAAAGGTACAACGTTATATTGGGTCAGATTCACCCCTCCGTTTGGCGGATAGTTCACCTTTTCCGCTTTTTTGTGAGTAAGGTCGACGGGCACCCCTTCACCGTTGATCAATTACTTCGACTGTACAGTCCCCGAGTCTTCCGAAGGGACTAATAAAACTTGCTCGTTGGGCCAGCAAAGCCCCATTTTCGAGCATTGATGAGGACAAGGACCGGGGTTGGATGAGCCGATCGTTCGAATAAGAACCTCGGACCTTATCCCTATAGAAGACATGTCGTTCCTTGAAAAGTGGAACATGGACCATAAGCATCATTTTCCTATCTAAATTCATCTGTTGTTCTTCTTTTGATATCTTACTGATATATTTTGTAAGGTGTAGCCGTTTCTCAAATGCCGGCCGCGATTCAACACTTGGAGGAGTGGGTCCGGAAAGTGGTAGCTCAGAGGACCTACTCGGAGCGCGCTTGGCGTGAGATATCGAAAGGCCTTTGGGAAGCCAAATATCATGGTGAGCTCGATAATGTTCATATTCCTTGTCACATGTGATCGGCGCTGCTGATATCTCACTTCCTCCTTTCTTTGTAGGTCTAGCGAAGGACGCTGAATTGAGGCCGACGTCCACCGATAGAGAGGTTCCCTATCCTCCCCCTGTTTCGGAGAAGGAGGGAGAGAAGAAAAGAAAAGAAGTCCTCGGTCCCTCAGAGCCCGAGAAAAGGAGGGTTAAGAAGAAGAGCATAGCTCGTAAGCCTAGAATCGCCGACCTGGCTATTCGACTGAGCGACGACTCCGAGGAAGATAGAGACCTCGGTATTTTAAATAATGAACCATCTCGGATAGTCCCCGAGCCGAGGATCGATGAAGCTTGCATCCCTCGAGTAGAGGACCTCGAGGCAGGGGCGAGGACCAGGGCATGCGACGATGCAGGGGAGGCAGTACAAGGAACCTCAGACCTCCCAGACACAACGGACTCTCCCTCTTTCTCGGAGGCAACCCTCAATGAAGCCCGGGCTGCAAGGATGCATACGCCGAGCAAAAGCCAGGTGCCGACAGAAGCCTTCAAAGACTTTTTCGATGGAGTGCCATCGGCTAATACCTGTGGGCTCGAAGTGCCGAGAAAGAGTCATTCCGCCGAGACGAGCGGGGTATCTATCAATCTCAAGTTAGTCGATAGATTTCCCGCTCCAAGTTCCAATCCTGATCGGAAGAGGATAGTAAAGTTCACCATTCCCGAAGATGCTAGCGCTTTGGCTGCGCCTGTGGGCGTGGCTAGCTACCTTCGGTGTTTGGTGACCGGAGAGGATCAGGCTGCAATGGATGCGGTGGATGAGGCCTATTTATTCAATGAAGCTCAACAGGCGGTAAACAAGGTAAAATTCCTCATAGGCTCTATTTGGCGTTCGTTATCTTATTCTTAGACTTGTACTGACTGTTTCATTTTTTTTTATTTTTTTTTTTACACTTTGCAGTCTCCGGTGCTTCATCACGAGGCATTCCTTCGACTAAGGGAAGAAAAGGCACGTCGCCAGCGACTCGAGGGGGAGATGTTGAACCTTCGAGCCGAGCTGGACTTCATGCGCAGAGAGCATGACAAAGCACTTGACCAGCTGGGGCAGCAACTTGACCGAGTAAATCAACTTGGTCTGCAGTGAGCGAGGCTAAGGCAGAAACCAGTGAATGGAGAGCCAAGGCCGATATATTGACTTCAGAAAAGGAAACCCTCCGGGCTCGCGTAGTCCCCTTGGAAGAGCAAGTTTTGGAGGCACAAGAGAAAATCGGGGTTCTGACTAAGAGCACCGATTCACTTCAGTCCCAAGTCGAGACGCTCAATCTGGATCGGGATGTTTTGGTGAACAAGCTGCAATCAGCAAAATCCGAGATTGCCACGTCTAAAGCTGACACCGATGATCTGATAGCTCAATACAGAGCTGATGCTGAGGCCGCCCAAGAGCAATCAAAGATTCTGGTCGAGTACGCCAAGTGCCAAACCCGCCTTTCCATTCTCGAGGAGCTGCAAGGTCGAGGCTTCGATCTATCTACCGAGGTCGATGAAGCAGCAAATATTGAAGCCGATGTTAGAAAGCGGGCCTTCCCTGAAGAAGAGGAAGAAGATGATTTTGATTGATGCTGTCTGTAATATGATACGGCCTTTTTGTAACATACTTTAATTTGTATATATAAAAGAATTCCCCTTTTTTGTCTGACTTTGTTCTGAAATTTTCAATCTCGCAAATTTTCCTACCTCCCGGGCTTAGCTAGGATTTATTTCACCATAGATTTTTTTCCTCTATGGCCGATCGAATAAGGCCCACACCTCGAAGGGAGGAGACGAGATTTTCCTTGATAGGTCTTATTTCTTTTCGAACTCCGTTAATTTGGCAGGACCTTGGTCCGTTAAGAAATTGAATCTGTCTTAACAGATTTCAATCCGATTCAGCCTTAACCTTTTACGAATTCGGAGTTGCCTTAATAGGTTTTATTTCTCCCCGAATTTTATCAGTTCGATGCGGCCTTGGCCTATTAAGAAATCGGGATCATGCCTTAGCAGATTTTGTTCCCTTTTGAATTTTACTGACTTGATTTGGCCTTAGCCCTTTTAAAGAATCGAGGTTTTGCCTTGGCAAGTTTCAATCATCCTCGAATTTAACTCGATTCGGCCTTAGCCTTTTATAAATTGGGATTTGCCTAAGTAGGTCTTATTTCCCTTCAAGTTTTGCTAATTCGATACGGCCTTGGCCTTTCAAAAAATTGGGGTTTGTCTTAATAGGTCTTATTCCCCTCTGAATTTCGCGCAAATATTTGAAAAATGTTAGTTTTCGATAATGTAATGAAAATCGAAGAGGCCCTTGGGCTCAGAAACAAAATATCGATGCCAAAGAACCTTTATTAGCATTCATACGCTTGTACAACTTTGCTTAAGGGGTATATCAATCTATTTGGGCACGGTACTTTCGACCGTTTGACCTTTACATTGATTCCTAATGATCTACGAGGAGTCCCCCCGAATTGAAGTAGCTAAGCCAAGATCCGAAGTAGACAAGGAATCTCCAGATATTCAAGGTCGATCGAAGTTGTGCACCAAATATCATTATCTTCAATGAGCGACCGATCTAAGTTAGCACGATTCCTGGTTGCCTCATTAAAAACCTTGCCGTAAAACTCAATTTGGGACAAAACCGGTCGAAGGAAAAAAGAGTGCAACGCGTGCTTTCAGTCCTAGTGTCCCGTGCTTCCTGGCTCGAGGTCATTTTATTTGCTACCCGCAGACGTTAGTATCATAAAACAAACAAATGAAAAAAGAAATTCATTACCTTAACAATAGTATCGCTTCAGGTGGCTCACGTTCCAATTGTTTGGCAGCTGTTTGCCATCTCCGAGCTTGTAAGATCCTTTTCCGGTAACCTTCAATATAGCATAGGGCCCTTCACAGTTTGGTCCTAGTTTCCCTTCATTCGAATCTCAAGTGTTGGGTGTGATTCTTCTTAGTACCAAGTCCCCAACGTTGAAATATCGAAGGTGGGCTCTCCGGTTCTAATATCTTTCAATCTTTTATTTTTGTGCCGCCATTCAAACTAGGGTCGCTTCCCTTCTTTCATCCAATAACTCTAAGCTGATGTTCATAGCTTCTCGATTCAATTCTTCGGTTGTGTATCGGAACCTGATGCTCTGTTCGCCTACTTCGACTGGTATTAATGCTTCAGCACCATAAACTAGGGAGAATGGAGTGGCCCCGGTGCTGGTTTTCTCGGTTGTGCGATACGCCCATAGAACTTCGGGCAGTATCTCCCGCCATTTTCCCTTTGCGTCGGCTAACCTTTTCTTCAAGTTTTGAATTATGGTTTTGTTGGTCGACTCGGCTGTCCATTGCCGCTGGGGTGATATGGCGTTGATAATATTCTCTTGATCTTGTTGTCTTCGAAGAACTTTGTTACTTTGCTGCCAACGAATTGCTTGCCATTATCGCATACGACTTCCGATGGCATCCCAAATCGGCAGATGATACGGTCCCAGATGAAGTCGATCACTTCCTTTTCCCTGACCTTTTTGTATGCCTGTGCTTCAACTCACTTGGAAAAGTAGTCAGTCATAAAAAGAATAAATTGGGCTTTACCTGGTGCACAGGGAAGAGGGCCGACGATGTCCATCCCCCACTTCATGAATGGCCATGGCGATAGGACCGAATACGATGTCTCTCCGGGCTGGTGAATCATTAGTGCGTGCCTTTGGCACTTGTTGCACTTGCGTACGAACTCCTTCGCATCTTTCTCCATATCGATCTAATAGTAACCGGCCCGAATTATTTTTCGAACCAAGGATTCGGAGCCGGAGTGATTGCCGCATGTGCCTTCATGTATCTCCCTTAAGATATACTCGGTGTCGCCGGGCCCAAGACATATGGCGAGGGGGCCTCCAAATGTTCTTCTGAATATGGTTCCGTCGCCGAACAAACAGAATCGGGCTGCCTTTGTGCGTAATGCTCTCGATTCTTTGGGATCCGATGGGAGCTTACCTGATCTGAGATATTCTATGTATTTGTTCCTCCAATCCCAGGTCAAGCTTGTTGAGTTAATTTCGGCATGGCCTTCTTCCACCACCGACCTCAATAGTTGCACGACTTTTTCAGAATCGATCTCTTCATCTTTGACCGACGATCCTAAGTTGGCGAGGGCATCAACCTCACTATGGTCCATTCTTTAAACCTATGTAGTGTGACCTGAAGCTTGTCCACATACCTTTGCGTTCGCCCCTCTCTGACTTCGAATGTCATGTTTACTTGATTGACTACGAGGAGGGAATCACATTTGGCCTCGATTATCTCTGCCCCAGGCTTTTGGCCAACTCTAAACTAAACCTGCAATCATAGCTTTATACTCTGCTTCGTTATTAGTTAATTTTGACAGTCTTAATAGACTGTCGAATTATATTCCCAGTTGGGGGCCTTAGTACGATACCAAGCCCCGATCCTTTCGAATTAGAGGCGCCGTTTGTGAACAAAGTCCATACTCCCGAAGGAGTCCCCGATTCGGTCATCAGTTCTCTCTCGACCTTGGGTATAAGCGACGGCGTAAAGTCGGCGACAAAATTTTCCAGCACTTGAGATTTGATCGAGGTTCAAGGCCGATTTTCGATATCGTATCCGCTTATTTCGATGGCCCACTTGGCCAGTCGGCCTGATAGCTCAGGTTTGTGCATAATATTCCTAAGGGGATAAGTTGTTACTACACATATGGGATGGAACTGGAAGTAGAGTTTTAGCTTCCTAGAGGCACTCAATAAAGCGAGTGCTAACTTTTTCAAATGTGGGTATCTAGTTTCGGCCTCACCTAGGGTTCTACTGACGTAATAAATGGGGAATTGCGTACCTTGTTCTTCTCGGACCAGGACCCTGCTCACCGCTACTTCCGAAACAGCAAGGTAAAGGTATAATTGCTCACCTGTTTTTGGCGTATGCAACAAAGGTGGACTAGAAAGATACCTTTTAAGCTCTTCTAACGCACGCTGATATTCCGGACCCCACGAGAATTCGTTCTTCTTTCTCAGCAAGTTGAAGAATTGGTGGCTCCTGTCGGATGATCTTGAGATGAATCGGCCTAGGGCTTCTATTCGACCTGTCAGCTTTTGCACAGCTTTCACACTGTCTACAATTGTTATATCTTCGATGGCTTTGATTTTCTCAGGGTTAATTTCTATTCCTCGGTTCGAGACCATGAAACCAAGGAATTTTCCCGAGCCCACTCCGAATGCACACTTCTCTGGGTTCAACTTAATGTTGTACCGTTTTAGCACATCGAACGTTTCCTACAAATGGCTCAAATGGTCCTCTGCTCGCAGGGACTTAACTAACATGTCATCAATGTAAACTTCCATTGTTATTCCTAGTTGTTTCTCGAACATCTTATTTACTAGGCGTTGATAGGTAGCCCCCGCGTTTTTTAGCCCGAATGGCATCACGTTGTAACAATAAGTACCATACTTAGTGATGAAGGATGTCTTTTCTTGATCATCCTTATCCATTCGTATCTGGTTATAACCAGAGTAGGCATCGAGAAAGCTAAGGGTCTCGTGGCCAGCGGTAGCATCAATCATGCGATCGATGTTAGGCAAGGGAAAAGAATCTTTAGGGCACGCCTTGTTTAGATATTTATAATCTATGCACATTCTTAGCTTATTTCCCTTTTTAGGAACTACAACTACATTTTCTAGCCACTCCGGGTATTTAACTTCCCGTATGGACCCTTATTTAAAAGTTTAGTTACCTCGTCCTTGATGAATGCTTGCTTGATCTCGGACTGAGGCTTCCTCTTTTGCTTGACTGGCCGGAATTTTGGATCAATGCTCAATTTGTGAGTTGTAATTTCTGGCGGTATCCCTGTTATGTCAAGATGGGACCAAGGGAAAGAATCTTCGTTAGCTGAAAGAAATTTAATTAGTTTGGCCCTGAGCTCGGAGCTTAGGCCCGAACCCAGGTATACCTTTCGATCCGGTGAGTCGCCTCGGAGTGAAATCTGCTCGAGCTCCTCGACCGTTGATTTGGTCGCATCGGACTCGTCGGGACCGATGAATGACTGGGGAACCCCACAATCATCATCTTCGAGATGATCTTGCTCACCCTCGTTTGTTGAAGGTGGTGTCTGTGATTGCTATTGGGTCCTTTGGGAAGGAGCGGTCGGCTTTGACACTGCTTATTCTACTGCGAACATCTCGTTGTCTCTTTGCCTAACTTTGAATAAGTTCGATTTCCGTGTCTCGACTTTGATGGCACCCGCATGAGCTTTCACGAAGGTGTCCGCAAGCATGGCAAAAGAATCGATGAAATTTGGGGGCAAGTTGTGATACCAAGTCATTGCTCCTTTTGACAAGGTCTCCCCGAATTTCTTTAAGAGAACGGACTCAATCTCGTCATCTTCGAGATCATTTCCCTTTATGGCGCATGTGTACGCCGTTACGTGCTCATTTGGGTCAGATGTCCCGTTGTACTTGGGGATTTCTGGCATGCGGAACTTTTTTGGTATAGGTTTTGGGGCAGCGCTTGACGGGAAAGGCTTTTGCACGAATTTCTTCGAATCTAAGCCTTTCAACACCGGGGGTGCTCCTGGAATCTGATCCACCCTCGAATTATATGTTTCTACTTTCTTGTCATTGGCTTTAATCTTCTTCTCGCCCGACTCGACTCGCTTGGTCAGCTCTTCAAGCATCTTCATGACCCCAGAATTTGTCCCCGATCCGCTTTCGTCCGGTTGCGTCGTGGCTGGTTCGTTTTCGGGGGCAACTCCTCGAGAAGAACCGGCTTCAACCCTATCCGAAACCTGACTGCGACTTTGCAACTGAGCGATGGCCGCTTGCTGGGCTTGTAACATGTCAAATATTATTTTGAGACTAATCCCATCCCCTTCGTCGTTTTGAGTTCTTGAGCGGTGTTCTCTTTGGACACTGTTCGACGGGCTAGAAGTCTGATCTACATCGATTGCCATTTGAGAATTAGTGTCGACTGGAACTTCATTACCGGGCATCACATTGTCGTTTTCGCAGTGGTGGTCGAACTCGCCATTGACGAACTGAGGCACGGATTGTGAGTGCGACATGACTGCGTTATAACCTGAAACCAAAAAATTCTGCAACGAACAAGCGTAAAATGGTGTGTGTGACAGAAAATTGTATCAAACGTTCATTATTATCCTTAGCCCCACGGTGGGTGCCAAACTGTTTACCCTTAACTACGGGTAACAATTAAATTTGTACGTGGTATTAAGGATACGTGACTTGGCCTGATACAATTAAAGAATGAACGATAAATAAAGGCTAAATTAAATAAGTAAAAGAGTAAGCAAACCGCCGAAGTTGAATAATTCAGCTATGATGGAATGAACAAGAATGAAATAAGTATTTGATGAAGAAAACAGGCAAAATATGCTAAACTTTGTATATTGATCGTATGTTGTGTGTTGTTTACAGTAGGGTTGAATTCTTTATATAGGAGGAGAAAAAGAATTCCATACAAGGTAAAAGACTTATTTACAAGGTAAAAGATCCCTGAAAGCACTGGGTTCAACGTCTTTGCTGATTTGGGCCGTGATTTCCACCGAAATGTTTACAAGTCACGAGATTCCCGGCCCTTCCGTTATACAAATTTGATATTTTTACCATAAGATATTTTATCCGGACCGGTTTCGATAATATTACCTCGAACGCTTCGGTTTCGAACTTCGTTCTGATGACGTCCGACCCAAGACTTCCATTCTCGATGTCCCAGTCTTAGCTTACCGGAAGGCTACCTCAATCGACACCGATCTTCGAAACCCAAGACCGATACTTCTTATGCACTCGATCGTATCCGACCCCATACAATAACCATACTGTCGAATTAAATATTCTGCCCAGCGATTGGCACACTTGCGGACAAAACACCGCTTTTGCGGAGAAAATTTCGCTTTTGCGAGTTCACATATTCTCCAATCATCCGCATGTGCGGTTCATCGTTATAATAATAGTATAAATTTTGCTAGCCAGTCCTACAATTTTAAGTTATTATTACATTGCCCACCTAAATAAAAGCTCAAGATGAAAAGGGACCTCGTACAAATCGCCCGCCATTCCAGAACCAAAGACAGCTCTCTTCTCTTTCGTTATTTCCAAAGCTTTGTCGAAAACATCGAACTTCTCCTCCCCACCCCACCGACCGGCGACCCACCACCCACAACCACCCGCATTGTGATCTCTATACATACACTTTTTATACAAAGCAGAACCACTTTTATTGCATTTCATTAATTTCTTGTTTTATTGGAAAATCAATGGCTTTCTCTGCTACAGGATCGGCTCTTATGGCCCTTAAATCAGAGGGAAGAATCACAACGCCTGACAACAAAATCTGTAATTTTCTGCAACCATTTAGGCTAATTCAGCTCCAGACCAGAAATTACTCCAACTTGCAGTGCAGATCAAACAGCAAAAACTCGTTTTCCTCTGGTAATAATATTTCTAAGTTCCATAACTTTTTCTCTTTACTGGTTTTTTTATTGGTTGCTTTATATGATTTATATATGCACAGATGTCAGAGACATCTCTTGCAGAAAAGCAGGTAAGGCTGCTTACATTGTAAGCCCTTGTGGTCCGGCCCTCCCGCTCAAATCCGGAGCTTAATGCACGGGGCTGCTTTTCTTTTTAACAGATGTCAGACACATACAACACACACACGCACATTTGTTGCCTTTATATGATCTAGTCTCTCACACACAGAGTCAGAGGTTCAAGAACAAGATAACATTGAGTTTAACCAAATAAGAAGTGATCGTTCACGAAACATCTGATATGGGATGTGGCATTTTCTGTAATAACGTTTTGAAGTAAAGGGAAAGTTGAGATTTTGGACTAGATGTTATGTTATGTATAAAGTTTTTTTTTTCCTTTTTCTGCTCAAGCATTTATCAACTGGAGTGTATGTCATCATGTCTCTTTCAATTTACTTGTTATGGGTGTATCAGACGTTTTAAGTAAATGCTAATTTATGCGTATGTTGGAAAGTAGAGACTTCCACCTTAAAAGGAAAGAGCAAGCTAGAGTGGTGGAATACTATACCAGCATGTATATGGTGGACTATATGGAACGAAAGAAACAGAAGATGTTTTGAAGACTCTGCTAACTCTACGTTGTATACTTTACTTTACTCGTGGTGTAGGTTGGAACATGTAAATGAGGCTGAATCAGTGTTAAATGTTAGAAGCCATGCAGGATTACAAGGGGCATACTTTTGATGTTATGCTTCTGAAAAATTTGTCCTGTTTTAATACGACATCCTTTTGTGCTAGTTTACCTACATACTTGCTTTACCTTCTAAAGCAGTTGTAAAAGCACAAGCTATCACAATTGAACAAGCAGCGGGACAAATCACTTCTAAAACTGAGGCTCCTGTTGTTATTGTTACTGGAGCTTCCAGAGGTATCGGTAAAGCAATTTCATTGGCTCTGGGGAAAGCTGGATGTAAGGTACAAGATATGCTTCACCAAAAATTTCAATCTAAGTTACAGAAAGTTATTCCTACGTGGTAGGCCTAATTGGGATTCACATTCTTCTTGAGACTTTTGCTCTGAATTAGTTCGATTGTAACTGGTAAAGTCAAGCTGAAGAGCAGAGTCTGAAATGATGCAAAAAACTGTAACTGGTTTGTTTAGTAAAATCTACTAAATTTCATATAGTTGGTAAGCATCACTTTTTTTCTGGAGAACTTCTTCAAATCATTCTTAGGATGGTTCATATGGGAAAAGGTACTGGAACAGATGAGCCTTATAAGTTATGTTTATGAGATTGTACTACTAAATTCTTTAATCTGATGTCTGCTGCATTGCTAGGACAATTTTTCCTTGGGAAGAAATAACATGGTTTTGGTATATGTGGTTCTCTTATAGAAATTTTCATAGACATAGAGTTCATCTTTTCATGTTGCTTCTCCGCTCCAGATTCTTCTGTGCTTCACAATGACTAATGCTTTTATTTAATGTTCGCTTCTGAAAAGGTTGGTCTTGAACTTTTCAGGTTCTTGTTAATTATGCAAGGTCATCAAAGGAGGCTGAAGAAGTTTGCAAAGAGGTGAAGTGCTACCACCTAAGTGAATATCTTTCCTGATGTGAATGTACTTAATATCACACACCGATAAATACAGTTAGGATTACTGGTGTCTGGTGGTTATCCCCATCTATTAATTGCTGGGGGTGCAACTTTTATCATTGCCAGATTTTGTAGTTGATCTTAACTTTGAGGTTTCTTTCTTAATGACTTAATGGGAGAAATATATGATTTTTATGGATTATGCTTTCAACAGATTGAGGCATGTGGTGGCCAGGCTCTTAGTTTTGGCGGAAATGTTTCCAAAGAAGCAGATGTCGAAGCTATGATAAAAACTGTGAGCATATTCAAATGATGCTTATTGTTTGGAAAAACCAAGTTCTCATTCTGGTTTTGTGAAATTTCTGCAGGCAGTTGATGCATGGGGAACTGTAGATGTTTTGATAAATAATGCAGGTTATTAGAAAAGACTCTCCTCTTAGTATATCAGTTCCTATCCATTAAAACCTCTCTGATAATTTGGTTTCAGGTATTACAAGAGATGGCTTATTGATGAGGATGACTACTAAACAGTGGCAAGAGGTTATCGATCTAAATCTAACTGGTGTATACCTTTGTACACAGGTGCCTTTTAGATTATTGACCATTCACTTTGATAGATTTCAAATTTTAGATTGCGAATCTAACCATCTGTCTATCTATAGGCAGCAGCCAAGATTATGATGAAGAAGAAAAAGGTACTTTTATTCATGTGATTTGAAGCTCTTTTATGGTTACACCACGCTTGCCTGCTCTGTTAAAGTCCCGT